>VZTY01017892.1:90017-131183 GCA_013400935.1 Turnix velox | reverse complement strand
GAAGAGAAGGCTCAGAGGGGACCTCATAGTAACTTATCAATACCTGAGGGGGTCCTATAGAAAGGCAGGGGAAGGAATTTTTAACATAATATCGGATGGGAGGACTAGAAACAATGGATATAAATTGGAGGGGGATAGATTTAGACTAGACATAAGAAAGAAATTCTTTACAGTGAGGGTGGTGAAATACGGGAACAGGTTGCCCAGAGAGGTTGTGGATGCCCCCTCTCTGGAGGTGTTCAAGGCTAGGCTGGACAAGGCACTGGGCAGCCTGGTCTAGTGGGAGGTGTCCCTGCCTATGGCAGGGGGGTTGGAACTCGATGATCTTTAAGGTCCCTTCCAACCCAAACTATTCTATGATTCTATGATTCTATGATTTAGAATTCTAAATTACTATAAGGTCCTATAACTGAACACCAGCTGATACAGCTGGAAAGCTACATATCCTGGTCTCATAAAAATATTTCACTGAAATAATGGCCAATAACAAAACTTGAGAGAGGAGAAGCCTTTTCTACACAGCTTGTGTTGAAATTTCACAGCTTTCAGTACTTGTTCTAACTGGAATCTCATTTTCTTCAATACTGCCCATGGAAAAAGATTTCCATGCCCCAAACAGACCTGCAGTCCTGAGCATGGAATCACTAGACTGGGACATTTGCAGAATAGATTGCAGAAGAAAATTCTCTCTTGTTGCTCTCACACCAAGAAACAGATCTTCATTCTTCCAAGGCAAAAGAAGAATGGAGTCTACTTATGATTCTGGACTTAGCTGCAACCAACCTGCCTCACTGCTTGCATCCCTCTTTTGCCTTCCATCTCCTTCTCCATCCTTTCATGTCTAAGATGCCAGTCTACTCTTGATTGTCCTGTTCAGAAGCATGCTTGGGGGTCTTGCAATAGAGTTTGTGGTGAAGAGTGAGCAGTGCTACAAAGCCATGAGCTTGGCTGATCCTGTCTCAGGCATTCAACTGACTTCTTCTTGCCTCAGCTTTCACTTCTAGTTTCACCTTTCCACATCCATTTTGCCAAATCTCAACATCTTCAGAGACCACTCTCTGCCTCCCCAGAATGTATTTACAGTTTCTCGAGCAGCTTTGCAAAACTTTAAAGAATTTTTCACTTAAAATAGATTTACAGGCATCTGCCTCCTGCTCTGTTAACCTTTAGGGCATCCATTTGCTCTGTGTTTTGGGAGTGCATGTGCTGCACCCTGCAAATGTAGGATCTCTCTAGCTTCTCATATGGCAATGTGAAGAGTCTAATCACCCAGAGGGGTTCTTTAAGAAATTCATAAGAAAATTTTCCTCATGACTGATGTTTTAACAAGCAATAGCTGTGTTTAAAACAAGCAAACAAAGCATCCATTGCTTTGGAGCACCTGAGCTAACAATTGAAGCAAAACCTAGATAAATTTTTTTTTTTTTAATTACAGTATTAAAAAAAAGGCATTATCAACTAAACACAGCAACTGGAGAAATTATGGCTCATGAATATGCAAATTACCTGACAAAACCTTTCTGGAAATGCTTCAGTAATTTTCAGAGATAAACCCTCAAACAAGCTGCCTCTTTCATTTGCAGTTTTATTTGTTGATAAATATCCCCTGCATTTTTGGGAAATATTTTTAATGGAGCCATCATTTAAAAGCAATTCTTGTAGATTAAATGCTTTAAGTGTACCCAAGGTTCTCTCCCTGTATTAAAGGGCATTTACAAGCCTGAAGTACAAGAAATTTTTATTTCCTTTTAATCCTCAGCATAGCAAGGGAAGGCAAGTCATGTCAGGCCTCAACTTCTGGCAGTCTACAGTACAGCAAAAGTCATGAAACTAAACACATAATCAAACATGAAGATTATAGGTCCATCTAGGACAAAGCCTGAGCAAGGAAAGACTCCAGAGAACTTTAAGATGCTGCACTGATGTTGCCCCACAGGCTATTAGAGGGAGTTTCATCTTTCTGCTCAACTGAAAGAGCGTGAGAAACTGAAGCTGGGGAATATCCAGCGTCACAGGTTTGCTCAAACACTTTGCTAAAGCACTTCAGATTGTCCCTGAAGATGAGCATCAAGGAGCTGTGCTTGGAAGATGTGAGACAACTGTGTCCTGAAGTCAAGGGGAATCCTTCAATCACTTGGAAATGAGTCAGGTTCCTGTCTGGAGAATCTCAGCACGGTCAAGTGCCCTATGTTCTGCTACCTAAGAAGATGCAGGTAGGCTCCCCACCATCTCATGTAAAAAGATGGCATCTCCCCCCTCTCACCAATGACTGTAATCATCTCTGCTGTCCCCACGGGTTCATTAGAGAAAGAATTAGGGAAATGTAACCAATTCAAACCTGTTCAAAAGAGAACTTGCTTTGCAATTACTTGTCTTCATTTAACAAAGCACCCAGCAGATCCCTACCTGGCCACAGCAGGAGACCCAGTGCTGCTGAAGGAGAACCACTCCTTCACTCCCTGCCTGAGCTGCTTTCTTTTTAGCTGCTGGAGACCTGGTGGGGAACTGAGAGCACACAGGGTCTGACTCATGGCAACAGCCACAGAAAGTGAGTGTGGATCTGATCTGGATTTCACAACCCCCATATCTGCAATGGCCATGTGTTCTTCCAAAGCATCAGCAGAGCTCTCTCCCCTCCTGTGTGCTGCCTGCTCTTCTGACAGACCAGAAAGGCTGGGCTTTGCTAAGAGGGGACTATTTAACCCATCTGTTATGAAAGCAGGAGCAGAGTGCTTAGCTCTCACCCACCAGCACACTGCACTGGGTTTTATTCTGGTCACTGCAGACAGGAAAACTTGTAACAAGGGAAAAGGAGTTTTGGAAGAGTTAGTTTGCCTTAACACAGAGACTTCCCTAGCACAGTCCCAGGGCCTTCTTGGAAGCCACTCAAGGGTCTTTTGTTTTCAGGCTTCCTCCACTGCACCCGAACAGCCCTCACATACGTAATCCCAGCCTGAGACCCAACACATGTATTCACATCCAAGGGTCCCAAAGGGCAGCCAAGGCCAGGCTGAAGGGCGTGTGAGAATTATTTAGGTGGGAGCTGCACTATCCCACACTGTGGACCTTTATCATCTTTAGGCTGCAAGCACACAGCCCAAGCTTTAATTTGAAAGGGGATGGCACATTACTGATTGTTTTGTTATGCTCAAAATCATGTTTTATCAGCAAAGAGGAAACACACCATATATATGTTGAGTATACATCTATTCAGATGTATACAAGCACACCATCTATATGTTATGAATATCTACTCAGATGTATACAAAAGACCAAAAATATTCTTAGCATATCTAAAGTTTTAAGACTGCAATCACTATTAGTCCAGATTTATTTTTAAATTTTATTTCATTTACAGAAAATTAATTAATAGTACCACAATAAGACCTGTCACACACCCATTTAGTTTCTGCCCTGTTTCCTGGTACAATCATCTCCCTTTTCCCATCTCTCAGGGTCCAAAGGCCAGAGGGGGGGAGAATTCCCATCACCTAGAGTTTTCTCTGAGCAAGAATATAATGTTCTTGTTGATGTTTTCCTCATGCAACTGAAATCCATCTACCTGATTTTCTGCAAGCAGGTATCAGGTACCAGGTATCAGCCAATTATAATGAATTTTACTTCATCAATCATATTTTTGCACAAAGACCTTCCACCATTTCCTCCAGCATTCCCTCTCATGGACTCCATCTCACCTCACTGCCTCCAACACCTTGGTAAAAGCATCATTTCAGTGAGAAAATAACACCCCAACATAACAAGTATCCCAAATACTTGTCAAAGAGCTGCTGTGGAGCTGAGGTACAGAGGAAAAGATCACAGATAAATTATCCTGATTTCTGGAAAACTGTGTCTTCTTTAAGTGTATTTCTATGTTCACATCAGAAGCTTTGAACCTGTTTGCTTAAGCTGCTTTTTTACACTTTGCTCTTTACAAGAGGAAGCCAAGCTTCAGAAGGTGGCAATTAGCTCTGTAGCCTCCAGACACAGGTGGCTTTGCTAATGCCTTGGAAATGCCTGTAGCTTGTAGGGGGGATGCAATTCCACATCCCTGCTTGAGGAAAAGGGGGGAGAGGGAAAAACTCTGGTCTAAAAACAAGAATGGTAAAGAATGCTTTGGGATTTGAAAAGAAGAGAGGACAACGTCTCACTTTTCCCTGCCATGGTTTCAATCTATAGGATTAAAAGGACATTAGGACATTTATAATAACATCAGAAAATCTAAAAAACCATAAAACCCATCTTTACAATGCAGATATGCTCTTTCTATATGTAAACAATGCAGGCACAAATGCATGTAATGCACAGACATATGGATGCTTGAATAAATCCTATCCCACTCCTCTATCTTTGATTTGCCTCAGACTGCAAACTCTTTGGTCATAAACAGTTTATTCCCATGTTTTTTCCACAGCAGCAGGGCTCCAGTTTTGTTTAGGGCTTGGAGAGACAGCTCTAATGAAACAAATTAAATCCCTCATCATTTAGTAAAGCAGAGCAGTCCCTTCCAACCCAAACTATTCTATGATTCTATGTGAGATACAGAGGAGATCAAGGCAGAGCCCAGGATCCTCGTATCAGAGGAAATGGAATATACTGACTATGTGGAGTTTCTCAGAAAAAGAATGTGTGTGTGTCATTGTCCCCAGCCAAGCAGACTTACTTCTTCATTTTCCATCTCTGAAGTAGGATGTGCATTTCCCACCTCCCAGAGATGGAAACCCCCCCCCCAGTGACTTTCTTTTCCTGCTCTGCCTGCCAGGCCACTGTCAGATCAAGGGATTAAGATGCATTTCCCTCAAGGTCCAGCCAATCTCATCTGGCTTCACACAGTTATTTGTCATTACTTTTCTTTTCCCCTAAAGCCAACATTAGTTTCCTCCAGAATTAGAGTCAGTTATACTTCTCCATGCAGGAAACAAATGTTTTTCAACATAACGTTCATTCTGTTCTTAAAAACAATTAATTTTCAGCTCCAAAGGGAGAACAACTTCATATTAGAGGGATAACACAACAAAAAAGGACTATAGTGCTGAGGCAAAGGTGCTGAGGAACACAGAATCATAGAATGGTTGGGGCTGGAGGGGACCTTAAAGATCATCAAGTTCCAACCCCCCTGCCATAGGCAGGGACACTTCCCACTAGATGAGGCTGCTCAGTGCCTTGTCCAGCCTGGCCTTAAGACACCAGAGCTGATTCTTACATTCAGTTTTAATATTTCATATCTTGAGGCAGCAATTGGTATACATCTTGAGAGCATGCTAAAATTAAGAGGACATAAAGCAGAATAATGCCCTGTCTGCCTGTCTCCCAGGGAAGAGAAATCACTTTCCAGCATCTTTCCAGTAAAGTCATCCCAGCCTGGCCCACCCACGTGACTTTTTATCAGAGTAATGAGTATGTGACAGCTGAAATGCAGAGATATTGATGGGTAATTTTATGAGTGCTCCTGCCCATAGATGCCTCTGTGATGTATTTGATGGAGGGAGTGCTGGGCAATGCTGACTGTCTGCAACACCCCCTCAATTAACGAGGATGAAAAAGCACTCAGGACCTCTCAGGATGTGTCCTCACCAGCAAAGAGAGAAATGCCCTTTCCAGCTTGCCAGGAAGAAAGCTAATAAAACTCAGTGCCAACCCCTGAAACAGGGTGAGGCTCAGAGAATGGCTGCAAGACCCTGCAGTTAAAAAGAAGTCATAATTAGCAGACAAATCCTTGGCATCCCCATGCTCTGACTCCCTCTGATTGGAGACAATGCTGTCACTTACCAGTGACTCATTTCCTAATAGGGAAAAATAAATAACACTGGAATCCCCAAATACCTATTTTCAGCTTTCTGATTAAACTGAGGACATGGAAGAAGCGCTTCTCCTCTCTTGAAATATGACAACGAAGGAATGTAATGCTGAAATATCTAATATAGATTGATTCCTCAGAAAAATGAATGAAAGCTGAACATTAAGCAGATCCAGCTGGCCCTGTCCCAAGCAGTGGGGACCTGCTGTGCTCCAGAACAGATTGAAGATCTATTTCTGCAAGCAGAGGATTATATTTTTTTTTCATCTTTTCTAAAATTCTAAACCAGTCCTGGATAGAAAGGAGAATGTAAGTCCTACTGATCTTACCTTGCTCGTGGGGATAGAGGGGGAAGAAGACATCAGAGAGTGAGTGAAATTGTGGGCTTGAACTCAAAGTTAGACCTGATACACCACTGTGTGGTGTCTCCACACTGGTGGTTGCAATGTGGTTCATCCACAGAGCAACAGAAAGCACCACATCAGCTGGGCAGTGCTATCACCATCCTACTTTTGGGGGTAGTGGTGGTGTTGGGAAAGGGCAGTGTGCGTTCCTTTATGTACATAGACTGGGGAAATTGAGATTATTCAAGCAAAATATGGATTCCAATTTTGCCTGCTGGATCTCAGCACTGAACTAAATGAAAGGCATCCAAGCTTGTAAATTCACCTATTGCAGCATTGCCTTCAGCCCTTTTTTTAAAAAAAGGCTCTACCACCACAAAGCAAGGAAATGGAAAACACTAAAAAAGAAAAAAAAAGAATAATAAAAAGTCTGCAGATGTTCTAAATTACTCATTACTGAACACACATAACTCCCCACTCAATCTGTGGGCACCATAATTTTCATCCACCTTCTCCTTCACTTCCCCCCCTCCCAGGTTCTATAATTCTTTGTGTATTTATTTCCATTAAAGTCTGGTAGCAGTGGAAATAACCCTGGGCCAGGCAGCCTTTATGGGATGTGGGGCTGGTGGTGGCCAAATGCTTGCACCTAAAGGCTGAGAAACAGGTAGAAGCACACCAGAACCTCAGCACCACACTCTGCAGTGCTCCCTGACTGCACCCAGGCACTGACCCAAACAACACCTTCTCTCTCCCAACCTCACATTCTCATTTTTCAGTGGTAACTCAGCAGGAAGCACAAGTGTTTAATATTGTCACTTCAGCCTCAATCTTGAATATCTTGTGTATCTTGGACTTGAATATTTTTCTCCCACTCTTTTAAATAATGCTGAAAGATCCTTCCCAGCTCTGGTTGGGTCATAGAATGATAGAATGGTTTGGGTTGGAAGGGACCTTAAAGATCATCGAGTTCCAACCCCCCTGCCATGGGCAGGGACACCTTCCACTAGACCAGGTTGTTCAATGCCTATCCAGCCTGGCCTTAAACATCTCCAGGGAAGGGGCAGCAAGCCCTTAGCCAGTGCAGCAAGGGAGGGCAGGCAAATAGCCCACAAAAAGGAGCTGGGCATTTAATTTCCAGCCTGGAGAAAGAATGTGATGCTGGATTTCGAGGCAGCATGGTGGAAGGGAACTCTGGGTACAGAGACCTGGGGACGGGGACACGCAGTGGGGTGCGTTGGGTTTTTACAATGTACAAACACATAAAGGCTCTCCTGTAGGTACAGCCTAAATCCCACCAGCAAGGGTGGCCACAGGGATAAACACAACAACAAGGGCTTGATACTGTGCACAAGCAAATATTTCTGATGTTAGAAAGCAGTATCAGAGAGTGGCTGTACTCAGCTCAATCAGCACATACCACAAAGTACATATACACACCGTGCACTCACAGGGTACGGCACATCCTGCACCTAAAATATGGGGCATTCAGCTGAAAGAAGGTTTTCAAGGGGCTGCAGATAATGAGAGAGAGGAGTTTAGTGTGGCAGATGCTAGTCTGGGTCCCTGAATAGCTGTGTCAGGATAACCCCTGGGATGCTAGTGGTGATCAGCTGGAGATGATGAGAACACGGAACATGGGGATGGGAACATGGCCTCATGTGAAGGCTCAGGAAGGGTTCCTGCTAAAGCATCCCAGGATCATAGATAGAAAGGATAGAGCAGCAGAGGTAGCAGTCACTGGAAAGCTGACCTGGCAGCAAGGGGACTTCTGCAAGCAAGGTGAGTCAACAGCTCAGGGCTTTAAAATGCCAAGTCCTCCATTACAGGAGTGGCAAGGAGGAAGGATTTATTGCAGCTGGCATTTCTAGGGGAAAATAATTCACCTCAGCCTTTTAATGTTCAGCAACGCATACAGAGCTTGCTAAAAAAACCACCCCAAGATGACGTGAAATATCATGGTATTATCTTTAGCAGAAGATTAGTTGACTGAGTCTCTGCTGTTTTGTTCAGACTGTTAAGGTCTGGATGATGCATTAGCAAGCACACTTTGGAAGTAATTTTTTCCTCAGGCACAACACGTAAAGGTACATGTAGAATGTTTGCCTATGGATGCCTACCACCCCCATATTATCAACACAATGCACCAAACTCCCTTTTTTCCTTATTTATACCTTTTTAATTTTTTTTTTCCAGTGGCGATAATGTCAAGGAACTGGAACGCTTGGCTTCAGCAATAAAAGAAGCACTAACCACCATCCCTCTGAGCTGATCTGGCTTCCTCTTGACAGCCCTCTAAAGTTAACATAAATATGAACCTCACAAACACTGAAATGCAGACTATGGAGAAGATCCCAAGCCCAAAATTGAGCTATGGATCCCCTCCAGGCTCAGGAATGTTTTGTGCTTCTTCCAGTAACCAAGGCCAGGTCTTCAGCTGCTGCAAACGAGCCGAAGAGGGGTTGCTGTGCCCGAGCTCCCGTTCCCCCGTCCTCTCGAAGGAGAAGGCAGGGAGCCAGGCCCCACCACTGGTCAGGTCCAGCCCACAAGCCACCATCTGCAGCTCTGTGGTCTCTCTTGACCACAGAGCATTCGCAAGACTCTCTGCTGAGGTTCCTGCCATGCCAGAGGGGACAGCGGGGAGGCAGCTGGGGCTGCCAGGGCATCCACAGAGCCAAGCCCACCACGGGGCAGGGGGTTGTGCCAGCCCCACCACGGCTCCCAGTTGGTGCAGTAAAGGGACAACACTGAAACCCAAGGCTCTGCAAGGACAGACAGACAGGCAGGGAGAAGGGGGAGCCACAGGCAGTGTTGCAGACCCAAGCAGAAGGAAGAAAAATCAACTCCACGTTTGTCTGTGCCACCCTGGCATGTCCATGAGATGTGTAAGCATGTACCACCTCCCACTGGCCCAGCTCTTGCCTCTGAGATCCTCAAAGGACTTAAACATCCACTTCCCAGGGAAGTTCCCTTAATCTTTGTTTATAAAGGCAGTAAACAGCAAGGTTAAGAGAAATGCCTGCCATCTGATTTTTTAGAAAGGCAGAAGTTAGTTGCTGCAGAGGAGCGCTGACAACACTTGCTCTCCTCTCAAAAAATAAACAATCAGGAAATTTCAGCTGTCATCTGTCAAGTAACAAATGAATAAGAAAAAAAAAAAAAGAAAAGTTCAAGGCCCTCAAGTCCTTATCTAGCTATCTGGTAGCATTTAATGCTTTCCCTAAACACCACACGTACACCAGGGACTTCTCTATAACATGCAAAGTCTGGCAGACAGTGAATCTTGTGTATCAAAGATTCAATAGCACGTAAGTCTCTGAAGGGAAAGCATTAGATGGACTCCTAAGATGTTTATTTAGCTTAGATGTCAGACCAATTTAAAATGAAAACCATATTATCAGTACTTTTTCCAAGAATGTAATTTCAAAGCATGCAGAACAATAAAAAAAAAAGCTTTAAGTCTCTAAACATCAAGTCAGCATCTGTGTTCAGTCTTCCTCTCACTACAGAGGTGAAAACATAACCAAAAACCAAAGGGGAAAATATAAGCTTCCTCTATATTAGAAGGCAATGAAGATAATTCACATATATGAAAGAATCTGAGGAAAAAAAATCCATAGAGTAACATGACTGCATTTGCAAAGTCCCAAGAAGCACTGCAAACAATGGAGACAAGGAAAAGTGAAACTCTCATGAAAGAAAGTAAAGCTTCTGACTCCAGAGGAGTTTTAATCCCAGGCACGTTTGGTTTCCTTTCATTCAGAGGTCGAGCCAAGCCACAAAATTTGGGTCTGACCATTTCCCAAAGTTGAGAGCATTTTGAATCCAGAGATTTTGGTTTGGACCCAAGGCTAATGCTGTTATTGCGTGGGTCAAATATCTTATTATGATGATAGTAAACAGCAAGAGAAAGCTCTCAGACTGGCCAGGGCTCCCTCTGCCAGTTAATCACAGAAAATGTTCACGACAGCAGAATGAGGGATGTGGATACCACAACTGGCCACAGACACTGCAGCACTTACACAGCAGATCAGTGAAAGAGTACCTACACTACAGGTTGAGAAAATTCAAAGGCTGAAGCAAAAAATCCTATTAGCTACTGCTGCTGAGCTGTCAAAAAGAGCCTTCAAGCTAAGGCTGTATTCAAACCTACTACTGACCACCTTACTTTTGTCCACCTGCTTTCAGAAGTTTCCAAACCTAAATCTATGCAAAGAGAAAGACACCTTCAATCCACCTCCCACTGCCCTACCAGTAAGGTAGGGAATAAATATCATGCACAAATGAATTAGAATTAAACTGCATATAAACTCTTATTAATTAAGACCTCACTAATGACTATAAATATGGAAAGGGTGAGTGTCAGAAGGATGGAGACATCCTCCATCAGTGACCTCAAGTGATAGGACTGAGGGCAATGGGTGCAAGCTAGAACACAGAAGGTTCCACAAAAGTATAAGAAAAAATTTTTTCACAATGAGGGTGAAAGAACAGTGGCACAGGCTGCCCAGAAAGGGTGTGGAGTCTCCCTCTCGGGCGTCCGCGGCGTCCTTACTGGATGCCTTCCTGTGTGACCTGATCTGGGTGTTCCTGCCCTGGCAGGAGGATTGGGCTACATGATCTCTCCAGCTACCTTCCAATTCCTGACATTCTGTGATTCTAGTGTAAAGGGAATGACTGGCAAATGTAGAATGCTCCTGTTTCTTGTAAGAACATGAGCTCAAAACACAGCTACAAGCAGGGACAGATGTAAAAAAGCATGAGAGGGGTACACAAAGGTGAAGAAGGTACCACAGCAATAACCACATACACCTTCTCTTCTTATGTAGAAGCATGAGCTTTCCTATGAAGATCTTGAAGCACTTCTGAACTGTCTTATGATGCATCCATCTTGGTGGGAAAATAGGTTCATTATCATGTTGTTGATGGGAAATCACAGATAAAAGTGACAAGATACCTTGCTTCATGTTCAGCAGGGCACTGATAGAGTTTGAGCATGAAACAGAACTGAACCTCCCTCCAGCCCCTTCACTACACATCACTAATACTTTCCTAGATGAGACCTAGCTTTAACACAGGTAAACTACAAAAATGTCAGTTGCCTGAGAACTTCTCTCATTAGTAAGACCACACCATATAAGAAGTTCTTTACTGTGAGGGTGGTGGGACACTGGAAGAGGTTGCCCAGAGAAGTTGTGGATGCCTCCTCTCTGGAGGTGTTTAAGGCCAGGCTGGATGAGGCACTGAGCAGCCTGATCTAGTGGGAGATGTTCCTGCCCATGGAAAGGGGGTTGGAACTAGATCTTTGAGGTCTCTTGCAAACCATTCTATGATTCTATGACCATGGCTTCTAAAGACTAATCACTTGGCTTTTAATTTTATTTTTATGGATTAGCAGGTATGATTTTTTTAATTTTTAACTCATGAAGCTTTCTCTGCAATAAGAAGACTCTGTGGAGGGTCTCAGCTCACACCATGACCAAGAGCTTGACCGGGCGAGTACAAATGAGCACTAGGCTTTGTCTGAGGGAACAAGTTGTTACGGTTCATTTTAAAGCCCTGAAGGAGGCACAGGATGTGTGAAGAAAACATACTGTAGGGCTGAATGAATGGGGCATCCATTGCCTTGACAGAGATGTCCTGCCTGGCTGCTTTGCTCTCCTTGCATTTTTGATACACAGTTTGGTGCCTTCATTCTGTGACAGTGGGACCTCTGCCAGGTGTTGCTACAGACATTCATAGTGAATGGCTTTGAGTGTGAAATCAACCCAGTTTTCTCCTTTTACAGAGTAGGGAACTCTCTTTGTGATCTAAATAAACCCTCAAGAAGGCTTTAAGCCAACTCCGTTACTGTTTGTTCTTACATAACTAGACTAGGAACACTCAGTACTCAGAAGTAACAACAATTCTCCTATATACCTAAAAAACTGCATTTACTTTGAACTTATCAGCAGCAAAAGCCTGTCATCTTTGGACATCATCCACTAGAACTGCCCAAGACAACTTATCTATTGTTTTTGGGTGCCAACAACAATGGACCTGATATTGTCTGCATTTATCAGAACGGATTTGTTCACCAAGATGCAGATAATAAAAAAACAATTCCTTGCCTGGTGGGTCCAAATATTTTTCTGCTGAACTAAAGTGACTTTTTATATCATATCCATGCATGAAATCCATGGTTTTAGGAATCCAAACCAGTAATATTCTGCATCAGTTCTTCAGGGCACAGATAAGCACAACCAAAACCTGTCCAACAGGATCAGCTTCCCCCTTTGCTTGGGGTCAGAGCAAGAAATGCAGGAGCTACACTTACCCCCATAGTCACTGATGTGCTTTCAGGTGGCACCACATCCTAAATAATAAATGGATGTGTTGTCACATCCTTGGCATCAGAATCACATGAAGATTTCAAGCTTGAGCACTACAGGACTGAGGTCCTCCTCGAGGAGCTCCAGTGTGATGGATCCTGCCAGCATCAGCCTCAGCCCAGACAGTACTGCTACAGATGGACTCCCAGCAGCCAAATTCCTTCCTCTGCTCAACAGGGTCATCTTGACCACTACAGACTTAGCCAATATCCTGGATGGCATCAACTGCTAAAAAATGTAGGAGGAAATAAAATAATTCCCACCCATGTCATGGAGTTATCACTGGAGAATTGCCTCCCTGGGGAAGGAGGGGAGCAGAGCAGGCAGGTCAGCAGAGCTCTCTGAACCCAGCCCAAGGGAGGTGAGCAGAAATAGGTTCAGGGGAGTCTTCACACCACCTGGTTCAACCATCTGACTTTGGGGTCATTGCAAACACACTGTATTTCCCAGGGACTTCCTGGTACAGGAGTCTCCAGCGGGGTGGGGTGGATGCTTCAGAGAACCTCTCTGGAGTCTGCTGAATGCCCTGTATCCAAGCAGCCCTGGTTTTAGGCACAGAAAGCAGCTGTTTGCCAGGTAGTGTGATTGCTCTGGAGTTGCTGGTTTGGTTTTTCCCTTAGTGGTTCAAAAATCGTGACAAGTATAGAATCATAGAATGGTTTGGGTTGGAAGGGACCCGAGTGGCTGCCATCCTGAAACCAGCAAAGGCACTGCAGGGTGACCCTTGGGCACAGGCTGCTCCTGGGCAGGCTGCAGAGCCAGGCTCTCTCCTCCTGAAGCTGTTAACAAATTTATAACTGCTCCAGAGCAGGCACAGAGGGAGAACTGTAAGACATACTCACCACCGGGTTACGCACACACAGCCCAAAGTGCTGGGTGACAGTCAAGCACAAGTCCCAGAATGTTTAACCTGCATAAAGGGCTTTAAGTTTAAAATGAAATGAAATAAAAACAGCATTTAACTGTGCAGACAGCTTGCTACCACCTCTGGTGGCCAAGCCAAAAGTATTAGGTAGAGTTAACTTTGGCTGACACCGCAGCATTTACTGTTTAATTTCCTGATACTTAAAAAATAATTTTTTAAAAATATCTGTATCTTGAATATATCTGTGTTACTGGGAACAGCTCCTTATTTCTTTGACAACAGCTGTGTTTCTGAATTCACATTTCACAGATTTTTCTCCTTCTAAACGTAACTCCATAGAGCAGCACCCACAGCATCTTGGCAAAAACCTCCCTGCCCTGGACAAATATGTCACTAGACATTTCTGGCAGGCTGTGCTCTTACAGATATCTAGCATACCCAGCTAAGAATAGGATTAACTGCTTCTCTAGCTGCTTGGTCCAGGTGTCTGCAGAAGGTTGCTTGGTGTGGCAGCTCAACTTCTTGGAGGGAGAACACAGACTGGGCTGTACCTCAACAAATTCTTAGGAAGAATGTGGAAACAAGCTTGAGTGTTTTTGTGAAATATCAAAAATCAATGCAACACCCCAACTGTCCAGCAACCCCTGGCTGATATGACCAAAGAAGCCTTCACAATTATTTTATTATGGANAAGCCTGAATCTACCCCCTTCCAATTTACACCCATTATTTCCTCCCATCACATATCTTATTAAAAAGTTCTACCCCCTCAGGTATTGATAATTTACTATGAGGTCCCCCTGAGCCTTCTCTTCTTCAGGCTGAACAGCCCCGACTCCTTCACCCTGTCTTCATAAGGTAGTTGCTCCAGCCCTTTGACCATCTTCTTGGTTGGAAGGGACACTTTAGATCATAGAGTCCAACCATTAACCTGACTCTAACAAAAACCATCCCTAAACCACATCTCTAAGCTCTGTTTCTACCCATCTCTTAAATACCCGCAGGGATGGTGCCTGAACAACTCCCCCAGGCAGCCTTTTAAAATGCTTATTAACCCTTTGAGTGTAAAATTTTTCCTCACTCATCTGGCTCTAGCTATTGTCACAAGAAAAGCCCCAAATCCACAATATACAAGACACAACTTCTTTTTAGACACAATTGCCCACAGCTCTTACATGCCTAATGCAATACAGACACAGTCCAAATTATATCTATAATTAAGAAGCAAAGCACTTGAGGCAAAGAAGTTAAACCTTCACTGGAGGGCCAGATGCAGCGCAGGTGTGCTTAAAAGATTCCTGAGCAGTACTTATCATAAAACATTTACAAGAGGTCCTAAACCTTTGTGGCCTTTTGTAGCATTCTGCAAAACATCACTTTTAAAAAAAAATGGTGAACGTATGGAGTGCAGGAGAGAAAAGATCCCACTCCTTGAGGAGATGCCTGTGGGGAAATAAGGAGAGAGGAGGTCTGTTAAGAAATCAAGAATTACAAAAGGCAAAGAGCAAAGCAGGAGATGTACATGGTTGTACTGTGAGGCAAATGAGACTGATGTCCCTGGGAGGACCTTGAGATAAAGAAGTAAGAACTGGAGTTTACCACAATAAGGCCAGCTGAGAACCCCAAGAAAGGCTGCAGCAAAGGAAGAGGAATCACAGCTGGGAAAAAACTCTTGGCTGTCTCTCCCAGGAATTTCAAGTGGTTGCAGGCGTTAGTGCAAGGGGACTGATTCTCTGCAGCTCCCTGTGACACAGGAGACTGCATACTTCTGGGTGTGTTACGTGTCCAACAGAAAGAGTATGGAAATACAGTTTTTTCAGTGATTAGCCATTTTGTTTCCTTTCTAGAACTCCACTTCCTCTGGCTACTTGTAAAGAGATCTGCAGTTCTCTTTGCCAACACTGTGCAGTGGCGAAATTGAAAGAAAATAACTCCATGCAAAAAATATCCACTTTGTCAAGTGGAGGCTTCCTCTCTCTGTGTGTGTGCAAGTACGTAATTCCCCTCCCATTGTGTCCTGGGGACATCGATTGTCCCCCAGAGCAGCCGACTGGCCAGTCTCTGATTAGGCTCCAGCCACCTTATCAGCTTGCCAAGCACGCACCATTAAGATCTCAACACCAGCCTATGTCCTCTTCTTATCCCCAACCCACTATTTCCCTGATGTTTTTTTTTTTTCTTATGTGACTGCCTGCTGCACTTGAGGTCCCAAGTTCTGGTGGGGACAGGGAAAACAAAGTGAGGCTTCCCTGCAGCTTGGCCCCACACTTCCAGCACGATAAGGGTCTCAAAGCTTTGCAGGGACACCACGAGTGAGGCTCTCTCTGCTGCTGCTGTGGGGCTGCACACCAGGGCTGCTCATGGCTTCATGATAAATATGAGGCAACAGCTGTTTCCACACACACAAAGGAACCGGGGTCTATGATAAGAGATTGAAATTCTCCATGCCTAAAGGGAGATGCAGACAGAACAGTTCAAGGAGGAGGGGGAATAGAAGGGGGGGGTCTCCACTTCAGATGGCCAAACAGACACAGTTAAACAACTGTTTCCAGCAGGTAGGAGGAAGGGATAGAGAAGTGACCTTTTCCCATTAAGAATTACATATTTGTTTTGTTTCCCTACAAGTTATTTTTTCTGGCATCGTGACATAGAAAACATTTTGAACTTTCTAAGGAAACTGTTATTAAAGCCCTGAACATTGCTGTGAGGGCGCATTTGAAAAACAGAACAATTAGGCATTTCAAAGTTTATCTAACTTAGTCACCCACTACCTTTCTGATTTCTCACAGCTAAATGAAACCACTTTGGGGGCAAGTTTAAGGATTCCTGCAAACAATACCCCTATGGGAAGAAGAGACTTATTGAAAATTTATCATTGTCTATGATCTACCTTTCACCTCCCTGCTGCTGCCTGGTAATGCACATCCTGGAAAAGGAATGCATTTGGAGACAAGGGTGTTTTGTTTAAGCCTGAAGAGTCCAGATCTTTAGGGACTCACAGAGAGCAACTCTGGTGAGCTGGGGGTCCAGCAGCCCCAGGTACACACACAGAGCTACGGGGCTGGCAAAGTGACAGCAGAAACCCAGTCTCATGGGGAATAACGCCACGTTATGTTCTTTACTTTCATTATAATTCAGCTCAACCTCTACCAAGTTCCCCCAGAAGAATTTTGCAGGGCCACTGCCAATGTTTAAGGCTCTCCAAAAATCCAGCCAGACAGACAAGGAAATTCCATGCAGTGTGCAGAAAGTCTGACGGAGGGGTTTCTGCTAGATAACGGGAATGATGTGGCTGAGCTGGGGCTAGCACTTCCCTAACCGCTGGGGTGAACTTCTCAGAGGTGTTCAAATAGGAGGTTTCCTCTGGATGCCAAGGGACTGTCTGAACAGAAAGGCAGTTGTTTAAAAAAGCACAGAAGAATTAGAAGGGAAACATGTTTCACTAAATGAGGAAACTATTTTCTCCTGAGTTGCTCTGTGAGAAAAGCAATGGGGAATTCATTACCTTCTTCCTACTGGGAGGGTGTTGAAGGGTAGGATTCTACCCCATTTCATGCAGTCTGTGTAAACCAATCCATCCTGTCTTATCTGAAGCCAAATTGCTTTTTATCCCCTTTTAAAATAAAATGCAGAAAGCCTATTTACACTGTATTCAAGGTCTTGAAGAGCACAGGGCACCATGGTGAAGATCCTGCTATGCCTGGAACGTGAAGCATCTCTGACCAGAATCACTATGGAGGCAGAGAGATAAAAGCCATGACTTCATTGCATTGGCTTGTTAGTTTGTCAAAACAATAAACTCAAGAGTAACTGTAGGTGAAGAAAGGACTGAGGACGTGATGGCATTTGTCACAGAGAATGGAATAGATGTGACAGACAATGGCCAAGACCCAGAGCACAGCCAGGACTGCAAGTGGGTGGCTATTTTAGCTCGAGAGAGGTGGAGGTGCCATGGAGGAGAGCATGGAGGGTGATAGCACAGTGCTGAAAGCACAGTGCTCACTGTCTGCCAAGCCTCTTGGACAACACAGGTTTTAGGGACTGAGGCAAGAAGTTAAAATGGGAGGGAGATAACAGCAAAAAAAGCTGGGATCTAGCTTTGATCTTAGGGGTGGAAAGTCATGGAGGCTCCCATGGCTGCCAGGAAGAAGAGCTTTGATTGCAGAACAAGGGGTAGCTGCTAGGAGCAGAGCACACTGGACATGCACCCTGAAATTGATGAGAGGCTTAAGGAGGAGGTTTGGCATGTGGAGGTGTTGCAGCTGCCTGGTGAAGCATCTGTGCAAAGAAAGGTTTCTTCGGGAATTTTTGGGTGCAAAAAAGTCATTTCACTCCCAAGGTACAGTGAAGATAAAGCTCACTTCATACTGGGCAGCCAGCTGACTCTCAGCATTCCTTCAGCCCAACAGCCCATATCACAGCTCATGCTGGTTCACTATTCAGAAGGCAGCAGAATTTGGTTGGCTCCACCACAACCCCACCAAATGGCTGGTGTGAGGCTCCCATCAAGGAATGGGTTAATGCACATCTTCAGCCAGTCCATTGGTGGTCCAGCCCCTACAAGGAGTTACAAATGGAGGCACTTTAAGCCACAATTCATGGGCACAGGAATGAAGTACCCACTGAAACGACCCAGAGGTAATTAATTCATCTCAGAACAAGGATTTCAGGATTTCCCTTATACCAGGGAAATATCAGCTTGGATGACTCTGAGGTTTGAGAAGGTTTTAACAACCCTTTCCACCAAGGAAAAGGAACTTCAACAAAGCTCAGACTTTTGCAGCAAGGAATATAAATCCACAAACACCACCCTATCTCCCAGTAGGTTTAAATACACACAAAGAACACAAAACCCCCAAGCAAATCCATGGGGACATCACACCACATACAGAACCATTTTGAGCTTTAGAGCTCAGCATCTAAACTAGGAACCCAAATAAGCAGGATTTCCAAAGAATCCCATTGCTCTCACTCCCATTCAATGCTAAAAGTCTTTTCCACACAGGAAAAGGATCTGTTTATGTTTCATTAGTGCCAGTTTTGTGTATAGCAATAGAGTGTGTGTGTATATAGGAGAGAGGGGAGTGTGCTATGCAGCTGTGAGCTTTCTTGCCTAATTACTTGTTTTCCCTTTCTGAGCAAAATAAATACAACAACAAAATTCAACGGGGCATAACAGCACATCTATTAAGGCTGTGCATTTTCCATCAGACTCCACTGGCTGTCTCAGCCATGCTTAAGTTAAGAAAGCCAGTCTATGGTATCATTCATAAACAGGAGGTGTAATGACCTGCACAAATCATATACTGAACCAAACAAAATAATACCCTGGCTTGACATAGAGCTATGTATGGTAATGATGCCAGAATGCCAATTAACCAGACACGAAAGTATTTAAGAAAGAATTCCCCCTTCAGCATCAGCAGCATCAAAACATTTTGTCCTAGATAGAGAAGCCTATTACATCCCTTCAGCTTCAAAGATTTTTATGAAAAATCATAGCCTGAGAGGCACTATTTGCTTTCTTAAAAAAATCCCTGCAGTTTATTTTACGCCTCAGTTTTGGAAATGATAGATGTTCTATGTTGTGAAAATGCTTTTGGAGTTCAAAACACCTTAAATGTGCTTTTAAAACAAAACCACTGCAGCACTTAATACCCTCAAGCATAACACCACCTCAGGCAGCAGCTGAATCACGAAGTTTTACAAGAGGAAACAAAAGAAAGTTTTCATAAATGAATTGCAAACACTAATTTCCAACTCAGACTGCAGCATGGTGTACTTGCTACTAAGAAGTAATAGATATCTCATGTCCCACATGGCCAACTGGCAAAACCTACTGGTGTTCACACACTTTGGAACCAGGTCCCAGACTAATCCTTAAAGCAGGAGCACTTTTGGATGATGGCCTCATGGAATAATGATGTGAGATGAATTCTTGAAACTCACACAAATTTTGCTTGCAAGTTACCTGTCAGAGGCTGACTCTGAAGTCACATATGTTCTACTTTGAAGCCAGATGAAGTATAAGATTACCCATGCATAAAGGGTTTGGGGAAAAAGTTCACATTCAAAGACAAAAATCAAACATCTTTAATAACCTGCCCATACATAAAGTTCTTCGCAATGAAGAACATGGCCCCCAAATGTTTAAATTAAGTTATAAATCAGAAAACAGAGAAGGAAATATTTTCCACATGTTTAATTTTACACCATAATTATTTATTAACAAAGCCTACAGATACATGCTGTTACCCTTCTGGGAGTTCAAACAATACTCTTACTATTTCAAGTATGTCCTTCAATTTGCCACTAACAGGAGACATTTATTAGTCCCATATTTCACCCGCAGTAATTATTGCTGGGAGCCATGCATTCAGGTTCCACACAGATCACAGGGAGACAGACACCTGCCTGGATTTAAAGCTGAGCTAGCCCAAACATTACTAAACTGTCTGAAAAAATTCAATCCTTTTACAAGAACATGTTGTAAATAAAACCTACTATCATCACCATCCCCCTTACCTGGCCAATCTGACCTCCACAGGGCTGTGATCTGTCCCTAAAGGGATCCACTGCTCAGCTGAAGGTGCAGTTTGCAAGGGTCTAGGTTATGGCCCTCAAACCCCCAGGGGACAGCCAAACCTACCCTGCTCTGAACCTAGATATGAGAAAGAAATTCTTTATGGTGAGGGTGGTGAAGCACTGGAACAGGTTGCTCAGAGAGGTTGTGGGTGCCCCCTCAATTTCTGGAAGTGTTTAAGGCCAGGCTGGATGAGGCATTGAGCAACCTGGTCTAGTGGGAGGTGTCCCTGCCCATGGCAGGGGGTTTGGAACTAGATGATCTTTAAGGTCCCTTCCAACCCAAACCATTCTATGATTCTATGATTCTGTTCCTCTCCTGGATGCCACAAAGGCCATCTCTGATCCCACAGGCTCACTGGCCATGCTTGGCTCCAGCACTTTGCTAGGGAGCAGAAGAGAAGAATCACCAGCAAATGATGGGGGGGAGAGTCATGGCTCTTTGTAGTATATGCTGCCACTTTCTAGCTCACAGGCTGGGACATCATATGGGGAGAAAATCAAGGGGAAGGGGTGGGGGGAAACTCAGTACTACTTTGTCCCATACATTCTACTGAAAGAAAAGGCAAAAGCTGAGAAGATCACATTTAGTTGGAGTTAAACAATGCTGGGACTATACTTCTCATCACTAGCTATTAAATATCCCCTAAGTGCACGACCAGCCTGGAACACCACAATACCTGCTGGAAATGAAGAGCTCATTATAACAGCTTGAGCCAGCTATGGTAAAGGTGTTGGTTTTTGGTTTTTTTTTTTGTCCAAAACCTTTCCTCAGCACTTGCAGAGCCCTGTCTTTTTCTAGTGTCCCTCAAAACCTTTTGTGAGAGAAGAGGCTGCTAATGAAGTCAATCTGCCCTTTGGTTCTTTTTGTACCTTCTGCACCCAAAGCAAGGGGTCACCACTGAATTCAGGGCAAGAATAAGCCACATATGTGACTAGAAAAATCACCAGTGTGAATGAAAAAAACATGTCCTATGCATGATTCACTTCTGCTTAATTAATCTTAATTTTACCACCAGGTATCCTGATTGCTTTTTTTTTAATTGCACCCAAAATCCAATTTATGCAGCATGACTCTACCCTAAGATGTAGAAATTTTAAAGCCAGCTGACAGTGAAAGCCTGCATTACTATTTCAGTGTGTGACTTGTGTTGCTGGAATGCATGCACATCGTCAGCTTATTAAGTTTAGCTTTGAAACCATTTGTTTTAAATAAGGTGCATGTTGGCTTCGTTTTTTTGGCTGGAGCAGTGCTATTTCAGCTGCCTTTCACTTGCAGCAGCATCTCAACACATTACTCATTTCTGTTACTCTGTAGAAAAAGCTGAGATTTTACATTTTACCTGTATGTTTTCTACAGAGCCAAAATATTTAATCTAAATTTTATAGGAGGAAGGACCTGTACAGTCTAGAGCCTAACATCACAAATGAATGATACACTTGGGTAAATGTTTAGGCATGGGTAAGAGAGAAGAAAAAAAGGGAGAAGCTGAGTTTCCCGCTTAACAGTTAATTTTAGGCCTTTTCCAGATAAATACTTCTTTTTTTCATCTTAATTACTTGGTTTTTCATGAAGAATCATTTGAATCCCACTGCTTTCATATGGGGTGAAAAGCATGTTCCACCTCAAGTCATTGCAATAGGTAGCTATAGCCATGGAAACCCTTGTTTATCTTACTTATATTCTGGAAAATCTCAGATCTTACTCTGCTTAGGTGAATTTTTTTGTAGGAAATAAGAAATTCTTTATAACCAACATACTTTTTTTTCCTATAATGTCATCTGTCATTTTTTTCCCTACATGGCATCTGTGGTGAAATTCTAACAGTTGCAGAAACAGTTGCAAGGACTGGAACAAGTAGAAGTTCTCTGCATGAAAAGACAGTTTTCTCTGTAGGTTACAGTCAAGAGGTGAGGTGAAATAACAGGAATTAACTTCATGGGCCACAAATGCTTGCTATAACAAGGAGCTAAGATCAGTGTGTGACACTTTGTAGGTCTCAAGGGACCTATGTCTTGCCATCTTCTCATGCCCAGAACCTCTCTGTGACCATGTGCTCCTCTTCACCCTGCTGCTTACCCAGGTCCTTGGGTTACTTTTAACTTCATGTTGCTCAGAGAAGAAGCTGCACCATCACTCCTGGCATTTGCCAATGCTGAGCAGAACTATAGGATTCTGCACTAAAGGATTCTGCATCATTCTAAGCAAGAAGTTCTTTACTGTGAGGGTGGTAGGACACTGGAAGAGGTTACCCAGAGAGGTTGTGGATGTCCCCTCCCTGGAAGTGCTTAAGACCAGGCTGGATGAGGCACTGAGCAGCCTGGTCTAGCAGGAGGTGTCCCTGCCCGTGCCAGGGGGGCTGGAACTAGATGATCTTGAAGGTCCCTTCCAACCCAAACCATTCTATGATTTTATGATCTGCAGCATTACTATCATCAGGAGTAAACAGTGAATATTTTTAAAGTTCACAAAGAGGACAGGAAACACTGTGAAACTACTGAGCTGCATCCCCATAGCTGCTGGCAGCTTTGCAATAGAAGTTTAAGTGCTTACATAAGGATTTTCACACCAATATGCTTTTAACTATTGCTGATTGCAAAAAAAATCTGCTTTTGCTGTAAGATCAACCTGGCAATTGATGCTTTCAGCATCGAAGTGTGAAACTCACTCCCCTTCTCATGCAAGCACTGAGCAGCCCCAAACTTTGAAGGCAAAAAAAGGATTTTCAAGAGCTGCCAGAATGTTTTCAATAATTTAAATAAGCCATTTCTGGTTTAAAAAAGTACAAATGTTGGTGACCAAATAAGGGTACTCCAGACAATGTGAGATGTGCTTGCTGTTCAGTATCACAGAAAGAACATGATATGCCAAACAAACAAAGCAGCTATGCAAAAAAACTAAAAACAAAAAAATAAAAAAATTCACTGAATTAGTGATGTTACCTAATTCTGAGGAGAAAAATAGATATGAACTGAACCCTGAGGTTCTCAATCAGCCAACATCTGCAGATTCTTCAAGGATTCGCCTGGGAGTCAGCTATTGGACTGTTCCTTGATCTGCTTGGACAGCAGTGTGACATTAATCATGACAGTTCTCTGAGATAATTAGTGATGACGTGCATTTTTTGCTTTCTTACATGACACAGCTAATAGAAGAAGCCAGCTGAATAATTAGTCATAATAATTAAGTAGGGGATGATTCCTGAATAGTTAGGGTAAGTTACTGCAGAGTGTTCTGATCCATGTATTACAAATTCCAGTGGAACAAATAAAACATGCTGGTTTATACACAGAAAATAAAACACACGTGCAGCTCTCTACAGCAAACCCAGACTGCATGTTCTGTATTTTCCACACAACAGAAACACCTGCATTAATACCCTTTTTATTAGGTCCTCGAGTTCAGCTGCTTTACAGAGCACAGGTCTGTTGCAGAAGAGACTCTGAGCATGACAGACTGACCAGCTGATGCAGATGTAGAAGCAAACTGGCAATGGAGACTATCCTCCTCATCTCAAACTTTATCTATTATGACTTACAAGAGGAAAGAAAGTAAAATCCCACACACCAGTGCTGGGATACACAACTCTAAATGGAACTTAGTGACTTGCTCCCACTCCAGTTTCAGTCTCCTGAGTCCTCTCCTCTTTCCAGGTGCAGGATTTACTCGTGGTTAGAAAATTGCTCACCTTCTTACTGATCCCAGCCCCCTCTTAAAACAGTCGCTATGCCTCCCTGGCCTGGAATTTTCTTCTCCAGAGGCTGCATGAAGGAGCCACACCAGTGAGACCTCTCATCTTGACCCTTCCCAGGCAGACAGTGCCTCAGCTGCCAGGGAAGAGTGAGGAACCTGCACCAGAGGGTGATGCAGCAGAAGGAAAGCAGCTTCCATCATTCCCCCTGCCCAAAGCCCAGTTACAGCATCTGTTTGGGGAGCTTCACTCAAAATTATAGTCAGCTGCAAGCATTCAGACAACTCAAGTCACCAGACAACCCAAATGTAGCTCAGTCTCCCTTGCAAGCAGCCCATGAGGAAGAAAAAGAGGAGTTAGATTCACCAAGGACTGGTGGAAGAGTAAGGGGCTGTACAGCTACTGCAGAGGAGGACAACTCCTGAATCACAGCCTGGACTTTGCTAATCCCTACAGCAGCAAGGGAGGCTCACCTGATGCTGCATTTTCTCTGCCTTGTGTAGTCACAATAGTAAGTTCAAAAAATAGAATCATAAAATGTGTTGAGTTGGAGGAGTTCTTCAATCCTTTTAGTCCAATCCCCCTGCAGTGTGCAGGGACATCCTGCACTAGATCAGGTTGCTCAGAGCCTCATCAAGCCTGGCCTTGAATGTCCCTATGGATGGGACCCAAAATACCTGTTCTGGGCTTGCTTCTCTGCAAGGGACTGCAGAGGTGATGAGTCAGAAACACCTGACAGTCCATGCATGGGTGCACAGCAGTGTGATTAATGTTTCAATTCTAAAAACTTCCCAGAAAAAAAGACCATTTCTAAACAAATCCCAAGCATAGCTCAGTTAGGTAGAGGAATAAGCCTGTGCAGCATTAGAAGACAAAGAATATTATCATGTTTTCATGAAAAAAAAAATGTAGAATAACACCAGGCAGATATAGATAGCTCCAGACAGGAACATTTATAAATGATAGAGTGTTCACAATCACCGGTCATGTCCTGCTGGAAATTCCTGTCACTTCTCACTTCATTGCAATGGGTGGTGTGTAGAATGCTCCAGCCAGAAAGGCAGCTGCTTTTCAACCAAAACCATTTCATTTTTAAAAACAACTCAGAGTCAGAGCACAAATTAACACCAGGTCTAGTCCAGTTGCTATAGATTTTGTCATGAAAGTGTAGGCATTTGGTTAAGCTTCAAATATCCAAATATTAACCAGGTAGACCAATTCTGCTTATGGGCAGGTTATTGCATAGAAATGAATTAATGGATTCTTGACTTTAGTCTAAAAATAGAGCTTGGGGACCTTGCAAGAATGGTAAAAACAACAGACAGAAGAGTTGAAGAGAAAATTCAAAGAACTTACAGACTTCACACAGTTCTACAGCTCTTGTTCCATCTGCCTACTTCTTAGAGGAATAAGTAAATTATTTAAAAGGTATAGTTAGTGCTTTAAAGAACATCAGGTACACAAGGCTAATAAGACAGAAAGGCTGGGGTAGGACTTTTTAATAGGGGACAGGGTGGCAGGACTAGGAGTAATGCATGCAAATTGGAAGAGGGGAGATTTAGGCTGGAGAGAAGAAAGAAGTTCTTTACTGTGAGGGTGGTGAGACACTGGAACAGGTTGCCCAGGGGGGCTGTGGATGCTCCCTCCCTGGAGGTGTTTAAGGCCAGGCTGGATGGGGCATTGAGCAGCCTGGTCTAGTGGGAAGTGTCCCTACCCATGGCAGGGGGGGTGGAACTAGATGATCTTTAAGGTCCCTTCCATCCCAAACCATTCTATGATTCTAAGACTAGGTATTATAGAGAGCACAAAAGCTGAGAGTGGCCAAGACTCACATCTGCCAGCAAACACCATCAGGTGCAGCCCAGGATGGAAAAATTTTCAGCAGTTCTCATGTTGTTCATGACATCTGGCTTCCAATGAATTTCTCCTAGACAAGTTATTACACCCAGTCGGCCCTACCACTTGTTTGCTCCAGCCTGGAAAGGTCACTGTAGCAGAGAGACCACAGCAGGCTGTATGTCTGATCTCTGAGCTCACCCCATTGATACAAAGCAATGCCTAGCATGTGAACATTCTTGTGTGAACAGTAAGATGGGCCTTTGGTTTATCAGTCAAAAGTCAAAGTAGCTAGCACATCCAAGTATGGCTTTTTTGTGCTTTCACATTAAAAAGAAGCTGAAAGCTTGAAAAGAAAGACAAACAGAGACAGTGGATACAGTAGAAAATGATGGTGATTTCACTGTGTTGCATTAAATACAATTTCATATCATTGAGCTTGAATTGAGTCTTTGGCTTCTGAGGCTTCCTTCTTTTGCAACAAATATACATGAATAAGATCACAACAATGGCAAAAACCACAGGAGCTGTGGAGAAGATCTGCTCAAAGCTACATAAAGCCAAAGAAAGTTTCTCTCTGATACTGAAAAGAATCAAGGTTATGAAAGAGAAGAGGAAAAGCCATTCCCCTTCCTTGAAATCAAGAGTGAAATGCAGCACCAGACTAAGCCTTAAGCACAATCAACACTGGGACGGGGAAAAAAAGGACAAGAAAAATAATCACAAGATCTTCTTAGTGACTCACACCAGGGAGTACTTTCTAGACTGTAAAAGCCTGAGGTAAAGAGGTAGAAAATGTACGTCAGCAGTGGCTCCCTATATAATTATTATCATTATTATTATTTGCAGCACACACACCAAGCAGGGTTTTGGGGTAGAAGATGGCTTAAGATGGGAGAGATTAATATTTCCTTCTGAGAAAGTATCATATAGATATTTCAAAGGAGGGATGAAACATGTAAAGAAAACCACAATTGCTGCCACTTTTCAGATCTATTTTAAAATCTAAGTGCTGAATTTGTACCCACTGAATAGTGTCATGGAGTGCAGAGGCATTATTCTCAGACTAAGACAAAGATTCTAGTCCTAAAATTAATAGCTGTGTTTACAAGCTCTTTAAGATGCTGCCTATTTTTATGCAGTGAATCATTGCCCTTCTTTACAAAGTATATTTCATTAATCTTAGCAATGCACACAAATCTCAGAGGAGTTGCTCTGCTTACATACCAAATGTGAAGTTCTAAGTCTAAACTATTTGTTACAGCATTCAACTTGAATAAAATTCTACATCTATTGGTAGATGCTGTTTCCTCACATTCTCCTAAATCAAAACAACTGATTCCTGTCAAGAAGTTCCTCTCCTCTTTCCCTCTCCCCAGAGGACAGCAGTAAGACTTATAAAGAGCAAAATTCATTCCTTTGCAAAATGATGCAATCCTAAAAATTAGCTTCATCCTCCAGCTGAACTTCATCTACTAAAATCAAATGAAACTTCCTCTGCAAGGAGGTATTAGAGGAGGTAGGTAATAAATCACATGTGATTTTTAAAACACACATTCATTGTGATTTGTGATCAAACCAGCTTAAAAGATTCAATGGCAGAGTGCAGCAGATCCATGTTAGTGAAGTGTCTGCAAATCACAACCCTTATTTAAAGAAACAAACAAAAACTCCTTAAAAAAATGGTCTTCCCACAATTACTTGCCAGAATTAAATCCCAGGCTTATACCAAATGCGATTTTAATTTCTTTTTCTTCCCCACAAGCAGGCAATAGCCTGTGAATGTGAAGCATCCAGGCTTTCACTGATGAGCAATTGCTCAAATTGCCTCTGTCAACAGGCTGCTCACCTTATGAGACCAGTCACATCTGGAACATATGTATCTGCTGTAGGGTTTATAGGATGGCATCTTCAGCTTGCACCTGCACTAGCAGGTTCTCAGGGGCAGTGCAGTAGCCTCCTGTGTCTTCTCTTTGAAAATGTGTTGCTGAATCCTAACACCTGAGCCATCACCTCCAGCAGGGAGACCAACAAAGGTGAGAGATCAAAGCTTCACTGTTTGCCCTCCTCTGTATGTGGCCTTAAAAACATGCCAGACCTTTCACAATCAGCTGTTCCCTGCACAGAACATCTTCATATCCAGGGTTTCATTCCCAATATTAATCCTTTCTCAATGTGTTTCATCTAAAAAATGCAAAATATGAGAAGAAATCGCTAAGCTTTTTCGAAAACTTAAGGCTGAGACCCAAAAAGCATGTGCTGTCCTCAACTTGTAAAATATTTCCAGGCTTCTAAACAAGCCCAGTGCCTTCACACAGCTGGTAAATGTTTGCTTCAAATTAGATTCAAATAATCCCCCTTGCAAAGGATTTATAACATATAGGCTGGAGCTTCGTTTTGGAAGGGCCATGTACGTAGCACATCCATAAGTTTTAAAAGGCTGACTTGTGTTTATTCTAAACTTTCCAATTACCAGTTTGTTTATAACAACCACCACAAGGAGGTCTTCGAGAGGTCACTCAAGAAATAATATATATCTCCATCTCCTTTCCCAGCTATGCTCACACAGACAGAGTTTACTTCCTTGACTTGACTCCATGACATCCCAGTGTCATGGCATTATTCAACCTGCAAACTGCTAATGAGCAGGAAAAAACTCAAAATCACAGCAAGGTTAAGCATTAGGGTTATTAGGGTACAGTCATACTTTGCTATTATTTTTAGGCAATGTGTTTGCTGCACAGACTGCAACAAAAGAGCAGAGCATGGCTCATACCTGTGCTACACACGTTGGCTGGAGCTATCTCATGTTTCTGAGATACACTGAGAGAGATGTGTTCCCCATGAGAGCTGCAGGCAAACAGCATCCCAAAAAAGGAAGAGAAAACAATATGCTGAACCCATCAGAGTTTGTTACTTCATAGACTTTTCACAGCCAAGTAAACATTTTGCAGCTGGAGCTCTGCATGAGCCAGAATAACAAATGTCCTGAGACCTGCTAGAGATTTCAGATTAGGCTGCCTGGTGAGAGAAGTTGATCCTGTGCACGTAGCATTGACAGGGACATGTATTTAGTGTACAAGCCCTGAAGAATAATTACCTAAAGCCACTTTTATTTACTTTTCTATGGGTTTTGTTTTTGTTTTTGCTCCGAGATTGGCAGGGTTTGGGGTCAGGATGGGAAATTTGGGTTGTGTTTATTTTTTTGGTGGCCAGTGGCCTACTGCCACTCATCATGTTCCTCTGGGGCATTAGAATTGATTGCTGACCTTACAGCAGCTTCAGATGGTCAGAAATCTTAAAGGCAAATTTGAGCAGTGCCCATTGTCTCTCAGCCTTGGTGCAACTCCTGATTGTTTTGCCAGTCCTCAGATGTCCCAGGGATGGCTCCTTCGAATACTGCCATCAGCTGGCAAATCCCAACATTTCTCATTCACAGGTTTTCACTTTTCTTCTCCACCCCTGCAAGAGGTTGGCTGCAGCCAAAGCTGCTCAGGCAGGTGGCTTCTGACACTTTTAAACCTTGTTTTTCTTTTGGGCATCGACTTCTACCAAGGATTCTTAAGGAAATAAACTGTTTCAAGAGAGGAGACCCTGTGGTGAATCAGCAGCAGTTGACAAGATGGCAAATCAGGGATAAAAATTTGACAGCAGAGTGAGGATGCTAGTGGGGTGCCACAGAGACCTGTGGTAGGACTCAGGCTGTTCAGTGTATTCATAAATGGTCTGGAAAAGAGATAAATACCAAGATGACATTTGCTGCCAAAATGAATTTCTTCAGGACAGCTGTAACAAACAGCCTGCAAGGAGTTGGAGGAGTATGTTGGAGTATTGGATCACTTAGAGAGTTCAGGGGAAAAAAAAAAAAACAAAAACAAAAAAGACCTCAGAAGACAAGAGAGATTAAATTCTCTGTCAGACAGCATAGAGTTTCATGTGGAAGAAAATGACTCTTGCAATGCACACCAAATGATGGGCTCTAAATTAAACACTGCAGCTCAGGAGACAAATTTCTGAGGTTGCTGTCAATGGGCCTAGTAATGAATACTCATGAAAAAAGCAAACAAACAGCAAGTTGAGTCTGTGACAAGAACAAAGTACGTGGTGGCCAGCATTGCCATGCCACTGCCCTGAGAGCACATAAACCATGTAGTTTTGGTCACCCATATTAAAAAGGATACAAAATTAGAAGATGCACAAGGGTAGAGATGACAGACTTGTTGGACCTTTCAGCCTGGAGAAAGACTACTAAAGGGATGTGATAAAGCCATATAAAATCATGAAGGACCTAATAGAAATTAGAGCAAAAGTAATGAAATCAACATGTAAAAAAACCCAAAACAATCAAACAAACAAACCACAACAGAGTTCTTTGATGAATTTGCGGATAATTCCCTTTCTTTCTCCTCCAAGATGCTTCCACATCTTCACAATGCCTGCTTTCTGAGGTTGCCAAAACCCAAGTCATTCATCAACTGAGAGTCTCTCATGAAGTACATATGGGGAATTCTGCAAGCTTGATGGAACTCACAGGAAGCTCCTCAGGCCAAAATTATTAATGTGGTCAAAAATGGATTGAATAAATCCATAAAGGATAGAAACCTCCATTAAACACCACAGGGCAAAGCCACCAGGCTCAGGCCTGGGAAAGGGTCATTCTATCCATGACTTTTCATAGGCACCTGCTGTTACCCACTGTCAGCAATATGTGGAGAGAAGGAACTTCACTCCAAGAACTTTCCTGTTCTATTAGAAGCTCTCCAAAGCAGACAGATAAAGTTTTTTTTTTCAGTTCCCAAATGATTACTGTGTCTTTCATTGAGCAAACAGTAAAAGAAGATGCACACTAAAAGCTCAAGGCTTGCAGGAAAGGTCTATCTTGAGAGAGAAGCTTATATCACACAGGCAAGTGATCTGGATAATTCTTCCTAAAAAACCTCAGCTGCTGGTGAAATAAACAGAGCACAAACTTTCCCAGATGTGTGCTTCAGGAGGAACTCTCAGTCAATGTAAGATTTATAATTTGGCATCCTCAGAAATAAAAGCTCAAGATCCAGAGGAGAAATTTAGATGTGGGATTGCTACAGAGGGAGACAGGGTTTACTCATAGATCAGTCCAAACTGCTGTATTTGCAAGCTTTTTCACTGCTTCCAAATGCTGCACTGGACAACTGATCTTCTTTGAACAGTAAGAGGATTAAGGCTGAGTGTTCAGACTCTCTTAGTTTTCCACATCTGTGAGCCAAATAAAACCTCCTGTGCAAAACTTGCAGGGTGAGCAATTGCATTTTTGCACCATGCTTCTTAACAGAAGAGGAAAGGTAGGTTGTCCCTTTGGATTTCTTCTGGAGAAAGGTTTGTCATGCAAGTAGCAAGATCACCCTATTGATTATCAGTAAAATTGGGTGTTATCACATTTATCACTCTCATGCTTATCACATGCTCATGACTAAAATTTCTCCTGTTTGACCAAACACAACCAACTTCACAGAGACACAAAAAGAAATAATAATTTAAAAAGATCTGTAACAACACAAACTAAAGATGGAAAAAAGGTACACAGGCTGAATGGGATTCCCAATCTAACCTTCATTCCCAGTAAGAAACAAAACCAAACCTATGAGGGAGAAGGAAGATGAAATCAGCAAAACCCAAAAATGACCAGCATGGAACAGCACCAACATGAAATACCTGCATAGAATTTATACATATATTTGGGCAACTATGGCTAAAGGATTATTTAGTCCTGCATCTGTTCTTCTCACCTCATCTGCTTCTTAAAGATGTCAGTCCCCTTGTGCTGCCTACAGGAGTTTTTGATAAAAGCATCTCTGAGAACTCATTGGTGTTGCTTCCACTTGGCATCCCTGACATCTTCCCTTTGTTTCTGAGTTTCCTCTTCTTCCAGCTGCATTTACCTCTTGTTTTTGTTTTGTTACTATTTTCACAAGATGAGATTTCCACCAGTGCCTTCTGACAAATGAATGCAACTGTAATGTAATTTCTCCATTCTCCTTTACCAAGATGGCAAGATAAAATCGAGGGAGCAAACTTATTTAGGGAGAGTTTAAAGCTTTCATAGGAAAGAAAGACTTCCTATAGAATCATAAAGGTCTCCTATAACTCATGGGAGGGGGGAAGAACAGTTTCAGTCACTTTAGATAAGAGCCTTGTCACACAGACTAAACACTGACAGAAAATACATAGAGAAAATACATACAATGTGTCAAATAAAATGACATATAATCCTAACTAATTAAATATGCTTCATGCAGCACATCAAAGACTTCTCAAATTCAAAGGTGATGTCAGAAACAGAGGTCAGAGAAAATAAACTGGAAAGATTAGAAGAGTGGGAAGAAAAAAAATATGGGAATTTCAGTCTAGAAAAAAAACACCATTGCAACAGGGAGAGGAAGCAAAACCATCCAAATGTACTCACAAGCAGAGTGATGTTAGGAAAAGGGGAATAGCCCACTGAGCACTGGGAGCTAGTAAACAGCATAGCAGGAGTGTGTGCATGTCAAGAGATTGGCTCCGAGTAGTTGAGCAAAAGAAGTTTTGTACCAAAAAGAAGGTAACTTCTAGAACTGAAACATCAGCCTACAAGGAAAAGCCAGGCTCAGTGCAACATCAAGTAGTCAATGGGATGCAAAAGAACACTCAACCAATGCAAAAATAGCTCCTACTGCTTATTAACTGCCTCTTCAGCACCTTGAGGGCAACAGGGTACTCCATGAGCAACCTCACTGATGGAAATGACTCAGAAATACCCTGTTTGGTGCTGTCTCTGCCCCAAGGGCCCTCTCCATCTGACTAGCTCTTTTAGCTGGTTTTGAGGTGGGTGAGGGTGAGGGATTCAGTCCCACTCAGTCCCCAAGCACAATCCTCAGAACCCACTTTGACCTGAGGACTAACTGCCCAAAACCTGAGGTGGGCCATCCAAGCCAACAAGCAAGATGAAGGAAAGAACTAAACCTGTTGAACTCATCAAGATGATAATTAATGGAAAACAGAAAGTACCTGGAGAATGAAAACTGTGCAAAAGGAATTAGATGAGTGAAGAGATGGATGTGAGGAAAATTTAGTTAGAATTATCAGGGTTTCTTGGAAAAAAAGAAAACCCTTGAGACAAAGAGGTCCCATAACTTGAGTAATTTATAAACCAAAACTGTTTAAAGCTTTTTAAAAGTGGCATGGAGGAGAAGGGACAAGATGACATAGCAGGCCTTTCCTGATGGCTGGTAATAGTTTGTTTCACTTCATTGTTACATTGGTGCAGTTTTAGTGACAACAGTAGCAAGAACTGACTGAGCCCTGAGGTCCCAGCCTTGCAGACCACGCATTTCTCCCGTGAAATCCATTGGAGAAAGTGGATTTCTAGGTGCTGAAAATTATGAATATGCATATTTTTCAGTCTTTGTTGTGCCACTGAGAAGTCAGCGGTGAGTAACCATCTTCACCCTAGAGCACAGACAGTTACCCTTCCTTCATTAATATTATTTGCATTGTTCACTCCAGGTCCCAGCTGAGTTTGGAGTATTTGTGTGTATTTCTACTTCTTTTCCCTGAATAAATGCTTGTAACAGTTTCTTCAACTATATCTGAAGAGACATGATATGAACTAGAAGGAGTGAAACCAGTTCTACAGACTTTACAGCCTCATCCATCTTGCTCCTCACCTACCCCTGAAGGGAGCCTACAGAAAGGCAGGGGTAGAACTTTTTAATAGGATGTGTGATGGGAGGACTAGAAATAATAGATAGAAATTGGAAGGGGGTAGCTTCAGGCTGGATATAAGAAAGAAATTCGTTACAGTGAGGGTAGTGAAACAGTGGAACAGGTTGCCCAGAGAGGTTGTGGATGTCCCCTCTCTGAAAGTGTTTAAGGCTAGGCTGGACAAGGCACTGAGCAGCCTGATCTAGTGGGAGGTGTCCCTGCCTATGGCAGGGGGGTTGGAACTGGATGATCTTTAAGGTCCCCTCCAACCCAAACTATTCTATGATTCTATGATTCTGTCTTGTTCTATTCTTTCACTTTAACAGGCAGTTCTATAGATTTTATTTTTCAAAACTGAATAAAATACACACCATCCACACAATATTTTCTTCAGAATGTTTAGTTTAACTTAGGTTTCCCTGCCTACTCTTTCTCACTAAGCACTATGCCTTCTGAAATCCTCCAAGCAAAATAATTACAAAGATAATCCAGCTGAGTGTAATCAAACTGCAGGGTTCTTTATTTTCCTGGCCTTTTAATTTAATTTCATGTCCTGTGGTCTTAAAGAAATATTAGGATTATATCATCTTGTTATTGTTTAGATTATGTGCCTGCAGAAATGAGAAGCAATCAATTCTCCTCTCACCCACTGCCACACAGAAAACTTCATACAGATTACAGAATATTTTTGAAAAAGGAATCCAGGAGAAGATCTCATAGATGAGAATGAGTTAAGTCCTTAGATATTGTTTTCACTGAGGGAAAAAAAAAAAGTAGTATTTTCCATCCAGCTGTAAAGAAAGAGGAACCCTAGTTTATTTGGCAGGTTTGAACTAACATTTTATAGAGATGGCAACTGCTTTGATAAAATAATTCGATTTTAAACTTTGTCATCACAGAAGTATGGATTGTGCTGTGATTTTGTGGACATTTTTCCTATGGAAATAATCTTCAAATCATAGAATGGTTCAAATTGGAAGGGACCTTAAAAATCATCTCTGCCATGGGCAGGGACACCTCTCACTAGCCTAGGTTGCTCAATGCCTCGTCCAGGCTGGCCTTAAACACTTCCAAGGAGGGGAAATCCACAAACTCTCTGGACAATCCCTTTGACTTTGCACTATCTGAACTTGAATTAGAGCTTCAGCAGCTTTTTTGGATAAATACAAACCAGAAGTCATTCAGAGTATGCCATTAAAACAGCACAAGAGAAGAATCAACAGCATGTCTAAATGCATAGGTTAAACAAGCAATAAAAATACATCTTGTGTCCCTACACATGCAGAAGACCCTTCCAACATCCCAGCAGTCATCTCTGGGCTTTGTGAGGACCAGAGCACATCTGTATGAGTAATTCTGAATGCATGATCAGGGCTTCAGTGCTTTCCCTGCAAGCATCAAAGTCTTTAACATGCATATGTTCATCTTCTGATGAGCTGGGGAAAGAGATCATCAGATCATAGTTAGAGAAGTGGTACCTGGAAAGGGAGCACATCTTCCAAGAAGTAAGATTGAAATGATGCAAGGGTGAGATATTTGGGTTCTCTTCAGGAGCAACCTGTTGTACTGCTCACAGGTATGAAAGAAAAAGGGAGCAATGTCAACCACAAAGCAAGCATAACGTACCCCCAGGACCTAGAAACAGCAAAGTCAGAGCTGTGGGATTCCTTTATAGCTGTTCCTTCTTCAGTGCCTTCAAAATGGGGCAGTGCACNCAGCACAAGAGAAGAATCAACAGCATGTCTAAATGCATAGGTTAAACAAGCAATAAAAATACATCTTGTGTCCCTACACATGCAGAAGACCCTTCCAACATCCCAGCAGTCATCTCTGGGCTTTGTGAGGACCAGAGCACATCTGTATGAGTAATTCTGAATGCATGATCAGGGCTTCAGTGCCTTCCCTGCAAGCATCATAGTCTGACATATAGATGTTCATCTTTTGATGAGCTGGAGAAAGAGAAACCATCATCATCAGATCATGGTTAGCAAAGTAGTACCTGGAAATTGAGCACATCTTCCAAGAAGTAAGATTGAAATGATGCAGGGGTGAGATATTTGGGTTCTCTTCAGGAGCAACCTGTTGTACTGCTCACAGGTATGAAAGAAAAAGGGAGCAATGTCAACCACAAAGCAAGCATAACGTACCCCCAGGACCTAGAAACAGCAAAGTCAGAGCTGTGGGATTCCTTTTTAGCTGTTCCTTCTTCAGTGCCTTCAAAATGGGGCAGTGCACAGGTCACACTGGTGACAAAGGAAGGACACATGGTTTAATCCTGGAGCTGTTCATCACAAAGACATGTTAGTTTGGCCCAAATGCTTGCAGCCTGGTAACATGCTCAGCAGAACATCCCTAAAACCACCTCTTTGAGACATTTTTGCCTAACATGTTTCAGAATATTCTTAGGTAATACAGAAATCGAGATACAATCCAAAATTATGCCCATGTCTTAGGCAAATCCTGAAAATTCTTTTCTTAAGGGACAATTAAAGGGCATATAGAACCTGCCTAGAGGCAAACTGGGGGGAAAATGGAAGGATTTGAGTGTTCACCATGAGGGTGGTGAGACACTGGAACGGGTTGCCCAGAGAAGTGGTGGAGGCCCCATCCCTGGAGATATCCAAGGCCAGGGTTGCTGAGGCTCTGAGCAGCCTGATCTGTCCCTGCCCATGGCAGGGGGGCTGGAACTAGATGATCTTTAAGGTCCCTTCCAACCCAAACCATTCTATGATTAATTCCAGCAGCACTAAGGTAAAACCTTTTCAGAAAAGGAACTTATTGATAACGAATACAGGCAATCTCTTCCTAGATTTATGATTCTGCACTTGAGGAAAGCAATCACAGGAGATTAATGGAGCAAAGGTAAATAGCTCTATTGAAACCTCCATAGTTGACATTTGTTCTAGAAGTTTTACTAGCAAATAGCTTCTATGTGTTAAAAACCTGAGGGGCCATCATATAGCTCAGTACTAAATATTTTTTTCAAGTGTTTACCAACCCAACAAGCTAGATAGCAATTAAGCTATAAAAATCACAGTTCCACAGCAACACCACACATGAAGGGGCATAGTCCTCTCTGGTCAGGAAAGAAGTTTGGGGGGAAGAGCTCTTGGTTTCTCCAGCATTGCCTCATCCCAAGACCTGCTGCCCATGACTGCAACCTGCTGTAGTCAGCCACAAGGCAGAAATCATGAAGAATAGAGCCTCTACCAAGGGCACAGCAGCTCTAACTTGCTCTGCATCAGTTCTGCTACTAAAAAGAAACACATGGAAAGGGATTCCAAGCCTTCTACAGTCAGTTCTAGGTAAACACACTTGCTCTAAGCCAGGAAAGGCTACAGAATAATTCCCATCTGTAACAGGAGATCTATATATCATCCAAACTTTTATATCCTTTTTCACAAAGGTACAAAGGGTCTTGTTTTCTGAATTTTGCTTGATTAGAATATAATGAAATACACTGGAATCTTTGTGATTAGTTTTTTTTCCAGAAAGAAATGGTTACAGACTTGAAAAGGAAGGCCTTAAACTTTTCTTTTTTTTTTTTTTTTTTAAACTACTGGTTGAAAGCACTCTGTTGCATCTGAAATAACAGCTGATTCCATTCTTGGAATTTTTATTATTTTTAAGCCATTGCACTGGCTTCTCTTGAACTCCAAAAAGAAAACTAAACTGAGTCACTGCATGCAAGTTTCCTCTGCTTATAGAGACATTTTCCCTACGAAGTGCTTTGTTTTCATATCAGAAGATACAGAACAGGAGCTTAGATTCTGCACTCAAAGCACTGGTTAATGAAGTTGCTGAAGTTAAGTTGCAATAATCATATTCTCCATGGGGGTTTGGCTCTCACTCCAGTCACCTTTTTTTCCTTCAAAATATGCTTTTCATTGTTCTACTGCCCTTTTTCCAATTGCTCTGCAGCCAAGTTCTTGGAAAGCAATCACGCTTCTTGTTTAGGATTTATTGCTAGTCTTCTGCCAGTAAGGACATGCACAAATCTCTCCTGTGATCATCCTGCAAAAGCGAGCTAAAAATACAGCAATTTATGAACAGGCACATTTCACATGTTCTATGGCATCAGCATGCACTCATCAAAACATTCTAAGATCTAGAGAAGAAGGTCATCCCTTCTGGCTAGGCTCATCAAAGGCCCTGCTTGGGTGCCATAAATATGTTTATTTTAGGATCTCATTCTACCTAAAGGAAGAAAAAAAATAAAAAATCAGCATTTGTGTTAAGTGAAAGTGGTTGAAAGTCTTTTTTTTAAACCAGGTTTACATGAAAAGCCTTGCTCATTACTCCAGGTCTGAGAAAAATAATAGTTTCTCTCCCCAAATTAGCTGTTTTAAAGTGTGGTTTTACAAATTTGTAGAAGATTTTGCAATTTATCTGAGTTGAGTCGAGTTGTATTTTGCTTTTGAAACACGTTTCAGGTTGTCTGAGAAAGCTCATGCACACAGAAGCAGCAGGTAACAGGAGGGAAGGGAGCTCTCATGGCTGGGAAGGATCATGGTAAAGAGTATCCAGGCAATCCCCATGCCTTGGTCATGCTTCTCTGACCACATTGTTTTTCATTCAAACACTCTAATTTGATAATCAGCCTCTTTGGAAGCCTTGTCTTTTATCAGCTTATTGCTTTTGACAGGCTGGGGCAGACCCTTTGCTGTAGGGATGTGCTTTAAAGCCTCTCTGGGTCAGGGCTCTTAAAAGTTTCTCTGAAACATCATCAGGTGACTCAGTCTTTGGTCTCTCCTGGAGCCCTCCATTGGCTCCTTGGTTCTGGTGATATCCTCTGTCAAACAACCTTAAATTGGCAAAATTAATTGGGATTGATTCACCAAGCTGGACTCGCTGTTCGCAGCGTGATGTATCCCCATTACTAATGGCCAGATGATTCTGTGGTTCAGACATGATTGTTCTGAGACTCAGCAACAAGGCTGCTAATGAAAAGATCCAGATAAATGTTTCACCACCTCATAATCTGGACTTCTTACTCAACCTGAAACGACTCCAATTGTTAATATTTTTGCTTTCCCTTTTTATGATTCTCATCTTTCTTGTCTTCTCTTCCCTGCTTGTTCTTTTCCCCAGGCAACGTGAGATGGTCCCAAATACCTATTTGGTTCCTATAATTAAACCAGATGTGTTTTCTCTTCAGTCCTAAAAGAGGCTGGTGATTTGTGAAATGGGATTTTGCATCCAAGAAATGATAAATGATAATGGAGGAAACAGCATAAATTTATTCCTAATACATTATAGATGAACTTCTAAATACAATAAAACTCTTACGTGTTCAGACTGGTAGAACTTCTAACAATCAGCTCATGTGTAATTTTGTGTCAAAAAAAAATTATTCTGCTAAAAAAAAGATGAAGATTCCCTGACATTTATTCTATGCTTAAAATTATTCAGTGAAATACAATTTTTCTGTGTGAACTGTATTTACTCTTCTTGTTGCTTTAATAAGATTACTCAAGTATCACATGGCATCAGTTAATTCTGGGTGTAATCTCTGGGGCTTGAGCACAAGTATTTGTATAACAATTGTAAAACTGGTATTTCAGCCAAAAAAAGTTCACTTTGCATTGAGGGGGGTTGCTTTAGTGCAACTTAGTCCCAAAGGAACTTACACAAGGGACTGCAGAAAAAATGCTCCCAAGGCCAAAGCAAACAAATTGCATAATTTAAACCAATATTTGCTAGAAAATATTTGTGGTGGTCACTCAGTCCTAATTCTGAGTCCCTTACAAAAGTCCTCATCACTCTGGACCAAATGTTGCAGGTCTACCTTAGCTCCCCTTGAAAATTAATCTGAAATTTCCCTTTCAATACTGAGTTTGGCTTTGTGCTCTCCTTGCAATGGTTATAAAACCTCTGCTTTTTCTAATCCCTGCGGAGTGGATCCCATAATTTTTCTTTTCCTGACACTAAGTACCACATCACAGGCACCAACCAACATGTGATTGAACTACTACAGCTTTTACTTTTGACTTAAGCAGTGGAAACACACATGTATGTACTTGGCTTTGACTACAGGTTCACCCAGATACATCTGTTGATGGAGTCTGCAGGATCTGGTACAAACTTATTTTTAGATGGCACAATCCTCACTCTATTCACTTGCTTTTATACTTGGTCTTCCATACGCTGCCTGCCCATCTTCTTCATCTTCAAGGATGTCTACCTACATCACTCCTTGCATTTTACACACAGCCCCTTGCAATGATAACTAAAAACCAAGGAAACATCCCCAAAACAGACAGAACACTTGTGGCTCTGATGGCAAGGATGAAACTCATCCTTTGTTCCTCATTTCAGAAAATTTCACACCTCCTTCAACAAAGCTTTCAAAATAAACAGGTGCCAGGCCGCAAAACCCATGGTTAGAATAAAAGTTGGGATCTAGTTTGGACTAAATCTTGGTAATGCCACTGGGATTACAGTTTACAGCTTCTTTAATGTGATTTTAACACAATGAAACATTATTAATGTTACCATTTTGCTGAGGATGGTACAAAATGACCATAAAAGTGGGTGTCACATTTAAAATTACTTGCAAAATACTGTCTCTCTGGAAAAAAACAAACACAATAACTGTAATTAATACCAGTCTTTCCAAGTATTCCTAAAGTCTGCTGAAATCCAAAGCAGCCCTGTACTGCTGGTAGCAACAACAGCACCCAAAACAACGTTACAAATGACAGTGGAAAATAAAAAATTCTCCATCAGAAGCCAGAAAAGTTCTAATTCACTGATACACTGAAGGGAATAACACCTTTGCCCTTTTTATTTATAGAGCTTTTTTGGGAGGATTTGGGGACTTTACTCTTCAGCTCAACCTCCCAAGTTCAACAGCCCACGAGTTATATAAACATTATTTTACAATTGGAACTATTTTTTTTCCCCAGCAAAAGGGATCGCTCCAGGGGAGGACTATCTGAATGATCTCTTTTTTTTAAACATAGCTAATATTGCTTGACTAGCACTCCCATAGCTTTGGAGTGGCGAAGCTGATGTCGACACCAGTGGTGCTTAACAGGAGGTTCCAGGCACTTCCCAAGAACATCAGGGGGGAAAAAAGGCTGCAGGTTGTATCGCACCTAAAAACGCCCTATCTGGAGTGTGTTTTCAAGGAAAAGAAGTTTGGGAATAGACGAGAAGAAAGGGATAAAGGCTTGGAAAAGTGTCTTATATCAAACAGTAAGCAAGCAAATAAATACATGCCTAAAACCGGGTTGCAAGCGGCAGCGAACGATCGCGTCTCGGCAGCGATGCTGCAGCCGGGAGACGTGTTGCTTGTGGCTGGCGCTCAAGCCCCGGCCGGAGGGGATGCCCCAGGGTGGCCGTGGGGAGGCTGCTCCCGGGTGGCCGAGATCTCCGCGGGGAGCCGGGACGAACTCCGTGCCCCGCGGCTCCGCACCCGCGGTGCGATGTTCTCCCTCGGGCACGCACCGAGAAGAAGAAGGAGGGGAAGCTGTGAGAGCCCGGTTTGCCGGCGGCACCGGGGAATATGTCCAAGAGAGCCCCGCGGTCGGCACACGAGAGGATTTTTACGGTGCACCGCGCCAAGCAGCGGCGGCACCGGCATCTCCCGGAGCATCCCCAGCGGGGGCAGCCCCCGGTTCAGCGAGCCCCCGCGGGGCTCTGCGGGGCACCGGCAGCCCTCCCTTCCCTCTTCCCCCGTCCTTCTGTCTTGATTCCGGCTGGGGACAAACAGAGTCTGGACAATGGGACATGTTTGCAGCGACATGATCTCACCTAATAACGCCGAATAAGGCAATGCCCGTAGGTTGTAGTGAGAGGATCCTGCCGGTCTCGCCACCCGGCGCGGAAAGCTATTTGCAGATTTGCTAAGCCCTTTTGAATGAATGCATTCGCAGCTGACCTTTAACAATAGACGCTGAAATAGCACAATCTGTGGGACCACATTTGTGGGGAGTACGGAGGATAAGGGGGGTAGG
>VZTY01017892.1:73907-89185 GCA_013400935.1 Turnix velox | reverse complement strand
CCGGGGGGAGTGGGGGGGAACCGGCGGGGAGGAAGGAACGGGGGGGGGGGACCGCGGAGCGATGCGCGGAGCAGCGCTGGTACTGGGCGCCACCCCGCGGCCACGGCTCCGGGACCCCGCGGCTGGAGAGACGGAGCCGCTTCTCGGCTATCTGGGGGTCTTAGAAACCTCCAAAGGAGGTGCCTGAGAAGGGAGTGACACCATCATGTCACCCCATCAGCGGGTGCGTGAGGCATCGGCCACTTGTGGGAAGTTGGTGAATTGGAAGCGCTGGGTTCCTAGCGAAATTCCCTTCGGGATGAACGGGAGAGATGATCTCGTCAGCCTGATTCTGGTTTTCTTGGCGACAGGGTAAATCGATCCAGCAGAAAGAGGAATCAAAGCGACCCACTGCTCTCACTAACACTCTCCCCCTCATCTCTATTTGCATTGATTAAATCCGCGAGAAACTAACCAAATTAATGCATCTTCTTGTAAACGGAGTATGGAGGCTACTCTTTGTTTTCCTTCTTTTTCTACTCTACCAAGTATTTTTCTTTCCATTTACAGGTTCCTAGAACACATTTTCCAAACATAGGAAATAAGTGAGAGATGCATTTAAGGAATAATACCTTGGGCATTAGGATGAAATGGATAAAGTAAACACCTTTTCTATCCAATTTATGTTTCAAGATTTAGAGCTTTGAAAGTTCCACGTACAGTCTTCCATATCCTCTCCTGTCACTTCAGAAAATGTTCTGAAGCCTCTGGAAAGCCAGGCCACGTTGTGGTTACTTTCATTGAAATGCCAAGTTCTATATAGCAGCAGTTGTGCCTGTAAGTACCGGAAGATTTTTTCCCTGATTAAATAATTCTTAAGGGAAAAATTGCTTCCTGGAAACCAGAGCCTTAGCAGAGAGATGAGGTTCATAAGGAGCGTCTGCCCTGCTTGTTGTTTGACCACTTCTGGCCAAGAACTGATGCTGGCTTGTAAAAAGAGCAAATGATGCTTGCATTATAAGTGCATTTCACATCCCTGCCCAGCCTCTCACAAGGGCAACACCATCATCAGAACACTGCTGATATTGGAAGGCACAGTCATGCCTCTTATTACATCTGTTTTTAATATCACCAGCAGCCCCTCTCACCAAAGGAAAAAGGGAAAGAATCACCTCAGTGCCCATTTTGTGCATCAGCAAGGGCAATTTCTGCTGACAGCAATGGGGTACAGGTGTGTTTGCCACATCCCAGGGTCAGGTTCTCCAGGGGAGAAGGATTTACCCTCATAGAATCATAGAATGGTTTGGGTTGGATGGGACCTTAACGATCACCTACTTCCAACCCCCCTGCTATGGGCAGGGACACCTCAAATGAGCACTTCAGGGTTGGGCAGATAAACATTTATAGCACAGACACTTCTCTCATGTTAGAAAGAATTAGGATTTCATGTTAAAAGAGAAAATTACTTCACAGCAACACACACACATTCACCACCCCATTCCTAACACCATGTCTAGGAGCAGCATATTCTGGCATTGATGGAAGAGCACCATGACCTGCCATCACCATGAAACTCAAGGGGTTTAATTCATGGGATACAGGGAACACTGACATTGTTTAGTGTGTAACTTTTACACCGGTGCGTGAATGAAGAGGGCAGATTTTGAAGATCCTAATTTGAGTTGCACATGAACCCAAGGCTCCTCTTTCATCTAATATCTATGTGTTGGACCCTAGATTTGAGTGGCAGACAAGCAGCCATCTGCAGTGTCACCCTGTGGGACTCCAGCGTGGTTATGCTGTGCTGTGTTATTTAATTCTAAGATGGGTAAAGGTTTATCAAAAGGGTTTACAACACATTTATACGGCATTGGGAAATCTCATGGAGCTACCTAGTGTTCACAAACAGCACAGCTCTGAAGCACTTCAGAGTCCCTCAAGAAAGAGGGGCAGCAATTGAATGGAGCATTGTGTGGCTCAGCTGGATGACTTGGCTTGGACATGGAGGAAGTGCAGCCCCATAAGTTAAATGTGCAGGCAGTGGCAAGCTGAGTTCTGCCACTGGACTACTGAAATTCTAGAATCATAGAATCCTAGAGCTGGAAGGGACCTTCAAAGGTTAGAGCCTCATCAAGCTTGGCCTTGAATGTCTCCACAACCTCTCTAGGCAACCTTTTCCAGTGTCTCACCATCCTCATGGTGAAGAACTTCCTCATGTCTATTCTCAAGCTGCACTAAGATCTGTTTGTCTTTGTTACAGATCTACATGGAGAGAAGCAATTCTGACTCCATGCTTACCAGTAACAGCAATGGAATGGGCTTTCTTATAGATTCTAACAGTATTTAATAAAATAAAGGCAACTCCAGTAAATGTGAATGCAACAACTGTGCACAAGGTTATGGAAGGAGGAGTGCTCACTAGCACAGCACCCTACTATGAAAAACATAACCAAGACAATCACACTCCACTGCATCTCTCTCTTCTTCCACAGGTTTTTAAGCCTGAGATATGACAAGGGTCTGCATCACCTCTTTCATGGAGGTGGTTAATGGATTAGCAGAACAAGTGCCACTGCAGAAATCCACCTACCTGAAGTCCATCAGCTGCTCTTTGCACCACAGCATTTGGAGTCTTAGCTTCATCATAGCTGTCAGTATCTTCATTTCTGTGTCACCTTAGCACCTGGTTCACAAAAACAAACAAAAATTTTAAAAAATCAGGAAGAGGTGATTTCTTTATATACATTTTCTCCTGTGAGAAAATGAGCCTTTCATTTCAACACCTGATTTAATGGCAGTTCTCTGTGAATGAGGGAGAAAGAAGCAGACCTGTAAGTCTGTCCTACTGCTCATCTTATTCTTGTCACTGCTGACAACTATGATGCTGAAATACTCAAGCATGGAACCAAAAAAGGGTGGTAGGGAGATAACACAGGTATTTTTTCTGGCCTAAAGATCCCAATTTGTGCTTGCTGGGAGAAAAGAGAAAATTTAGTCTGAATCATAGGCAGAAGCAGCCAATTTTGGAAGAAAAAAAAAAAGGAGAGAGAGGCTAGCAAAAAAACAAATTCTGAAAAATGTGTTTTCTAAGGTGCTTAATGTGTTTTGTTGTTCTGCTTTTAAAGAAAACATCTTCATCCCAAGTAATTCAGGAAAAGCTCAGAGGGAAAAAAAAAACCAACAAAAAACCTTCTTGAGTGCTGAACATCAGGAGAAAGCAGGGGTTGGCAGCCATCTTTCCTTGATGGGGAAAGAGAGGTTTGTAAATGAAACGCCAACACCGTGCAAGACCTAAATGCATCAGTGTAATAAGAATAGGAAGGCAGCAAGGCTGAGTGTGATATTCTCAGCCGCTCTGAGGGATGAGTCATCAGCAGGGTGGGCTCGCACAGCTCCAGCCAGAAACACAGCAGCAACACACCCAGTTTGCTCCTGCCACCAGAAAGAGGGAAAAAAAAAAAACCACCTCACTTGGCCTCAGACTGCTGGAAATGTCAGGGTAAGACCCCCTGGTGAACCAGATGTCAGCAAGCTTTTGCCTCTACTTATCAACTGGAAACATACCCCAACAGCAGCTATCTCCTAAATCCATGTCATAATAGGCAATTAATACAGCAAAGCCCGTTGATGATTAGCTCTAAGCTGGATTATGTTTGGAATTGCTTCTGAAACTTATTTCTACAAAGGGACAAATTCTTTCACCTCCTGCTGAGGCTCGGTATCAGCAGGTGGGAGCAGGGAGGCCTCTGAGAAAGCATTTGAAGACTGCTGGAACCTCTCACCCAGCCCCTCTGCAAGGACAGAGGCTGCCATCTACCAACAGCCACGGGGTGATGCATCGTGTTGTCTAAACCCAACTTTTTTGCTTTGGTTTAGATAAAAAATGTTTATGCCTAGGTTGTTTGTTTCCCTTTCCAAACCTTTTATCTTTTTTTTCACAGTTATCTGTTCCTTCAAGGTAGAGGACAAATTATTGTTATGGCATTTTAAGGATATAATAACCTTCTAGAAGATGAGTAGATTGCTTTTTTCCAACATGCAGAAGGACACATCCTGTGCTCTGCACAGAATCTGCCTTCCAATGACCCATGGCAACAGATGGGATTTGAGTTTTTCTTACCCATTTCATCAGGTTTAGAGAAAACCAGTTACTTTTTCCACTAACAGTTTGTTGTGTTAATGATGATCTTTCAAAGAGCTCTCTAGCTCTCACAAAGCAGCAATGGTGACAGCACGGAAGAATTATCTCACACTTTTTATCAACAGCTCTCAGTTTTCCACCAGAAAGGCATCTTTAATTATTCCCAGATAGGGAAAAAAAAAAAGAGGCACAAAGTGAGAGCAGGGAGATAAGTATCCTAACCCAAAATAAAATTTACATCTCTAATTATCCATTCAAGTGCCTTGTCTACTGCTCTTCACCTTCTAACAATAAAAACTTCTCCCTAAAGCCTGCTGAAATCCCTGGGAAGTCTTTCACTAGTTTCAGAGGTCTCAATTTGAATCTGTTTTAAACACTCTAATAATTCACATGTGAATGTGCCCAGGTACTGCTCAGCTTGCACTGCACCAGTATGAACCAGTAGTCCTTCACTGCAGGGTAAGATAGGAGACTGGGGTCTGTCTGGCCAGGTAAAAAGCCTGTGGGTTACAGCAAAGCAGTTAATCAGTAAGATTTGGAAAAATATGCACTTACAGTACCACTCAGTAGATTTATGTTCAATTTTGGGTGGCAAGAACCAGGTTTATCAGCTGCTCTAGCCTGTGCCAGAGCTAAGGAAAAAGGAACAACCCTTCTGCCAGTGTGCTTTGGCAGCCTCAAGGTCTGTCTCCCATTTGTAGGGATGCCCAGTAATAGAGCAAAATGGAAAATAAACCCCCTGTTACATGGCAGGAGTTCAAGCTCTTGCCCAGAAGTCTGAAAAGCTGAATTATGCTGCCTTCATAACAAAGCATGAGCAATATTTCCCCACCTGCAAGCCAAGTGTTTAAACAAAGACTTTTAAACAAATACAACTTTCCGGGGAGGGGGGAAGGACAACGTTTTAGAATACATCAGCAAAGAAGTTTTGAATAATCATCTGTGGGTGAGACAGCCATCCTCAGGAAATCCTAGCAATAGCCCTATTTTTTTGCTGCCACAATGCAGCTCCCACAGCTGAGGGAAAGGAACCCCTGTGTCCCCAGGCACACAATTTGCTGCCTGGCTGCCAGGGAATCATCTGGATGAGAGGGTCTGTCCCTTTGAGGGCATGTACCAGGCCAGCAGATGTTCATGGAACAGTCCCAGCTAATGGCTGGTCTACCTTTGCTATTCTCCACCAACAGTTCTTGCTCTGTAGGACTCCCAGGCTCATCTCAGCTGCTCACTGCCCCTCTGCAAAGGCACCAAGACCTCCCAAACCTCTACTGTGGACACATCTCAACTGCTCCTTCCCTCTCCACCTCACAGAATCACACAATGTCAGGGATTGGAAGGGACCTCAAGAAATCATCTAGCACAATCCCCCGCTAGAGCAGGAACACCCAGATCAGGACGCACAGGAAGGCGTCCAGGAGGGGTTTGAATGTCTCCAGAGAAGGAGACCCCAAACCCTCTATGGGCAGAATGTTCTGTCACCCTCACCCTGACAAAGTTTTTTATCATATTTCTGTGGAACCTCCTGTGTTCCAGCTTGCACCCATTGCCCCTTGTCTCATCATTAGGTGTCACTGAGAAGAGTGGCTCCATCCTCCTGACACTCACCCTTTCCATATTTATAAACATCAATGAGGCCACCCCCCAGTCTCCTCCAAACTAAAGAGACCCAGTTCCCTCAGCCTTTCCTCGTAAGGAAGATGCTGCAATCCCTTAATTATCTTCCTGGCCCTGCACTGGACTCTCTCAAGCAGTTGCATGTCCTTGAACTGAGGGCCCCAGAGTTGGACACAGTATCCCAGATGTGGTCTAACCAGAGTAGAGCAGGGTCTGTGGGCTACACACTCTATCTAGCATATTTTCTAAGACCTAAATAGTTAACTTGCTTCCATTTTTAGGCTTTGAGGAGTTTTAAAGCCAGAATGCCCCTAACTTTTAGGTAACATTCATGCAAATTATCTGAGTAGCTCAGTCAGGGACCATCCCAGCAGAGTCTGGAACTTTCAAGCAGTCCCGGTTCATACCCAAGAGTCAAAAGTCAGCTTCTCTCTCACATTCATTCAGGTTTCCCTTAACAAAGAGCTAATGAGAAACAAAGGGTACATAAGGTTCCTTGGCTCTGACTCTGCCAGGTCAGCGACTAAGCACAAGGCTTGTGGCACAAGCAACAGTGCACACATGCTCCAGTGCACATGCACAGCTTGTCAGAAGGTTTCACACCTGCAAAGAGCAAGAGCAGCTGCAAAAGCAACAAAAGCTTCAAAAGTAATGTCTATTTCAATTCAAGGAAATTAAGGGATGCAGGAAGCAATCAGACTACTACACCGGTGGCCCCCGTCCATCCTAGAGTATCCTTTAGTGTCCTCATAAAAGGCTGTGGATATTTATACATATAAATATTAAACCAGAAATTACCAAAAATCCAGAAGTGAAACTGGGATCAACTTAATTTAACTTCTTAAGATGAAGGATTGCACAAAAAGAAGCTAAGAAAGTAAAAACATTGATTGCCTGCTTTGATTATTACTGGAAGTTCTCCCTTATTTTTTTGCATGATAAAGGCATTCCCAGGGGATGGTTGATTGGTGGGAAGAGAGTTTTCCTGTAGATCTTGAGCAGTCATATAAAATATATTCTGAATTTTAGCACTGTAACAAGTGGAACTGTGTGACCTGATCTGGGTGCTCCTACTCTAGCAGGGGTTTGGACTAGATGATCTTTAAGGTTCCTTCCAACCCAAACCATTCTATGATTCTATGATTTTCAGCACTCTTCTTCCAGACTTATGAAGCTCCCTTTTACAAACTGTACATCTTTTATATCTTTTCTACCCTGCTTTCATCTGTTAGGAGACAGGAGGTCTGTGATAGGGTCTCCTAACTCCCCCAGAGCTAATGCACACCACAACTGCTCTTCCCAGGGGTGGACCAGTGCATCTTCCCAGTAAGCAGAACTGGGACAAACCTTTAGGGCAAGCAGAGGCCACAGACACACATTCAGCTTAATGCAGTGAGGGCCATTAGCAGCAGTAAGTGCCTGTCTGGGAAATCAGGCAGAGTTTTGGTTCACATCAGCAGAGAAAAGCTAAGCAGGCACTCAGATATAGATTAATAGAATAATTTAGGTTGGAAATGACCTTTAAAATCATTGAGTCCAACTATTAACTGCTAAAACTACCACTAAACTGCATCCTTCAGCACCAGCTTGTCTTTCAGGAATGGTGATTTGTCCAGGAATGGTGATTCACCCGCTTCTCTAGGCAGCTTGTTCCAATATTTGCTCACCTTTCCTGTGTAGGTTTTTTTTCCTAATAGCCATCCTAAACCTCCTCTGGTGCAACATGACACAACTTCCTCTTGTCCTTAGGAGAAGTAACCCATCCTCCTTTCAGGGAGCTGCAGAGAGCAATAAGGTCTCCCCTCAGTCTCTTTTTTCCCAGGCTAAGCAAGCCCAGTTTAGCTGCTTTTTTCTCCAGACCTTCACCGGCTCCATTGTTCTATTCTGGACCAGCTCCAGCACCTCAGTCTCTTCTTTATAGTGAGAAGCCCAAAACTGAAAACAGCATTTAAGGTGGGGAGTCACTAGTACCAAGTACAGTGGGATGATCACTTCTCCAGACCTGATGACCACATTGTTCCATATATATGTCAGGATGCTGCTGGTTTTCTTGGCCACCTGGGCACAATGCTGGCTCCTGGTGGGGTGACTGGCAATCAAAACCCCCTGTGTTGCACTCCAGCAGATCATCTTCAAGATTGTAATGCTGTATGGGGTGACCCAAGTGACACTTGGCTTTGTTGAACCTTTTACTGGTGGCTTCAGCCCACTGAGCTGGCCTGCCCAGATCCTTCTGTAGAGCCTTCCTACCCTCAAGCTTGGTGTCACTGGTATCATTTGTATCATTGAGGGTACACTTGATCCCCTCATCCATGTCACTGATCATAGAATTATAGAATGGTTTGGGTTGGAAGAGACCTCCAAGATCATCTAGTTCCAACACCCCTGCCATAGGCAGGGACACCTCCCACTGCACCAGGTTGCTCAGTGCTTCATCCAGCCTGGCCTTAAACACCTCCAAGGAGGGAGGGGGAATCCACATCTTCTCTGGGCCAGTGTCTCACCACCCTCACAGGAAAGAACTTCTTTATCCATCCTAAATCTCTTGTCTTCCAACTTGCATCCATTACTCCTAGTCCTGCTATCCTGGACCCTATTAAAAAGTCCTACCCCAGCCTTTCTGTAGCCCCCTTCAGGTTTTGAAAAGCTACTCTGAGGTCCCCTCTGAGCCTTCTCTTCTCCAGGCTGAACAACCCCAACTCCTTCAGCCTGTCTTCATAAGAAAGGTGTTCCAGCCCTCTGTTCATCTTCATGGCCTCCTCTGGACCTGCTCCAACAGCTCAATGTCCTTCTTATGTTGAGGGCTCCAGAACTGGACACAGTAACTCCAGTTGGGGTCTCACCAGAGCTGATAATGACATTAAACAGAATTGCTCCCTAGTACTGAGCCCACTTGTGACTTGCTGACAACAGGATTTCACTCTCTGGGCCTGCCCATGCTGCCAGTTTTTATCCCCAGCAAAGGCGATGTCCATCCAGGCCACGAGCAGTTTCTCTCAGAACGTGCTGTAAAAACTTTACTAAAGTCCAGGCCGACAATTCCCTCACCCGCCGCGGGGGTCACCCTGTCACAGGAGGAGATGGCGCCTAAATTACGTTTAAAACGACAATAACCGGAGCGAGTCCCCCGCAAAAGCAGAGCCCATTGGAGAAAGGCCGTACCCGGGAGGCACAAAACCCCTCCCCTGCGGCCCCGCTCCGCCCGCTCAACATGGCCGTCGCGCTGGGGAGGCTGCTGCGCACCGTGGTGAGTGGGTGACCGGTCTCTCCCTCCGGTTCCCGGTCACCGCCATGCCCGGCTGACCTTCCCTGTCCCCCTGCAGGTGCCTGTCGCTGGGAGGAAGCTGACAGCCAGGCCCCCGCCATGCACCCGCCGCCAGTTCAGCCTGGGTAAGTGCGGCCCGGGCCCTGCGGCGGGAGGTGGAGAAGGAGGAGGCCGATCCCAGTTACGGTATTTTCTCCCCCTCAGGCTGCTGGCGGTTGGCTCCGGCGGTGACACAGCACGCCCCGTTCTTCAAAGGGACGGCGGTGGTTAACGGAGAGTTCAAGGAGCTGAGCCTGGATGATTTCAAGGGGAAATACTTGGTCCTTTTCTTCTACCCCCTGGACTTGTGAGTGCCGGCTGCCATCCCTTCTTCCCTCCCTTCGGCAGGGCCTCGTCGAAGGTCACCCGTTGTCCCTGATCCGGGCCAGTCTAGCAAGGCAGATGTGCCTGTTTGTAGAGCCGAGGTGCTAAGACCTTGGGGGAATTAATTATAGAATAGTTTGGAAGGGACCTTAAAGATCATCAAGGTCCAACCCCCCTGCCATAGGCAGCGACACCTCCCACTAGATCAGGCTGCTCAGTGCCTTGTCCATCCTGGCCTTAAAAACCTCCAGAGAGGGAGCATCCACAGCCTCTCTGGGCAGTTAGGCACTAGAGGAGCGATGTGGTGGCTGGAAAGCATCTTCCAGACACCAGCACTGCTTTGGAGGGTGGACATGGCCTTGTGGTGGCTCCTTGAAGTCACATTCTAGGGGTGAAGGCTTTGCCTTGCAGTTCAGGGTTGCATTAGAGATGGCAAGGCCACCAGAACTCCAGAACAAAAGATGGACAGACAGGGCTGAGAAAGGCTTGAATTTCCAAGAGCATCCTGTGCACGTGGAGGAAAAATTACCCTGTCATCTTTTATCTTAGAGCTTCCAAAAGCTCTGTCCAGAGTGTCTGACAGAGATGGTTTCTCCATCTCTGCAAAACATCTGTCTCAAACAGCAAACTGGTGGCTCAGCCAGGTGGCTCCAGCAGCCACTTTCAGACTGGCAGAAGCTAATCTTGAGCAGAAAATGTGGTTGAAATTCTGAGGCCAAAGAGAAGGTGCAGCTGTTTTAGAGCCTGGAAGGGTTTTCTGGAAAAAAAAAAATTCTCTGAAGGGATTGCAGAATGATCACAGCTTCTTCTCTCTTCCTGCCCAGCACCTTTGTCTGCCCCACAGAAATTGTGGCCTTCAGCAACAAAGCAAATGAATTCCGTGATGTGAACTGTGAAGTGGTGGCTGTTTCTGTGGATTCCCACTTTTGCCACCTGGCCTGGATAAACACACCACGCAAGGTAAGGATCCCTGGGGCATCCTCTGCTGGTTTGTTTTCTTTGCACAAGAGCTCCTGAGAAGAAGAGTTAAATACATTAAACAATGTTGCAAAACAGTGATTTTGGGAGACTGCCTGCAGTGATAGGTGAAGTAATGAACTTCTACATTTGATTACATGATTCTGACCTCAGTCTTCCTTTCCTTGCTCTTTTCCTTATTAATTTTGGGGTTTTTTTCCATCTTTCTTTGCTTTCATGATAACTTTGTAGGTCACATCATACCCTGATGTGTTTATCTCCAAGGACAGCTACTTAGGGTATATGTCAGTGTCCTGAGCTGATGTTTGGTGTGCACCCTCACAGAACATGAGCAGCAGCAGCTCTTGAATCCTTACTGGTAACCACTTCCAAACAGTGGTGGCTTTGTAATGGAAGGAGAAAAAAGATGAGATTATTGGAGCACTTCTGTTAACTCTCACTGGCTGAAAAAAGTTAAACTTTTGCAATACAGAGGACCTTAACTTTGTGCAGGGATGGAAAGTGATAAAGTGATGGCCTGCTGGAGAGGAGCCTCTTCCAGATGTATATAGAAATGGCCATTTTGATCCCATCGAGCTCTAGACTGGTTTGGTTGGTTGTAGAGAATCAGAAGTACCTCAAGAAGGTGCAAAAGCTCCTGGGCCATAGGGTAGTTGGGTGGAGAGCAGCCTGAGGTGCATCCAGGCTCTGCTCTGGCAACTGAGAAGGGAGAAGGAGGAGAATTTGGCAGATGTAAAATGACTTGGCTGAACTTATTGTGAACATTTAATTTTCTGCATGCTTTGTTCAAGAGCTCTAAAATGTGATCAAAGACCAACTTCATGCCTTCATGAAGAAGCTGTTCAGCCTGGCACTGCTCACTGCAAGATGCCCTGTGAAGGGTGGAAAGAATTCCATGGAGCTTCTCTGAGAAACTGACACCCAGAGAAGCTTAAGGCCTTGTTTTCACCAACACCTCCCCTCAAAGCTCTTTGTAGGAGAACTGTGTTGCAGACAGGCATTTGTAGGATCAGGGTCCGAGTGATTGAGATTGCACAATGATTCCCTGCTGAGGCCAGGAATAGCAAAGCTGATGAACTCTGGGCTTGTTTCAAGGATAGAGAATTTATCTCTTGCAGTTCCCACTGTGTTGCAAAACTGAAGGGAATCTTGGTTGGTGCTCCATGAAATGGGTTTGGGGGAGGAAAAATTAAAAAGAAACATAAGTAGAATGCAAGCAATTTAGTGAGAAGCCTTCTGTTCGTTATGTTCGTTATTTTTAAGACTTGTTTTCCCTTCTCTCCCCACCGTGTTCCTCTTGTTTAAGTTTGAACACTTCAATTTGCAGTAGGGATGTTTTCTAATCCACACTCCTGAATAGCAGACAAGGGAAATACTTCCAAAAATTGAGGGCTGCTGTCATAGGTAGCTTTTCACAACCCAAACAAGCAATTTGAAAATGCTCAGTCAGAAAGAAGTTGAAGAGAAATGAAATATTTCTGACTACTTAAACCAACAATCAAACTGAAACCAACCAAATGCCAGCACCATCACCCCTTGGTGGTTCCTATCAGAGAGCAAATGGTGTCTTTGTGTTTGGTTGTTAATACAATGCCAAGAGCAATGAATCCAGCCATTTGGGAAAGATAATCCTAAAAATTGTAACAAAATAAAATCTTATTCTTCTGTTTAGAGTGGTGGTTTGGGCAAAATGAATATTCCAGTTCTGTCGGACCTCACCAAACAGATCTCCCGGGATTACGGTGTGCTGCTGGAAGGACCTGGCATTGCACTAAGGTGATGCATGTTTGCTGATAACTTTCGTTATGTTCGGCTCAGCCTAAAACATGAGCCCTACTGGCTCCTCCTGCAGGAGAACTGCACAGAGAGCAAATGAAGACTGTAGGGTGCTAGTTTTTCTGCAGAACTTCTGCTGGAGAAAAGGCATGTGTCCATGATAGTCTTTTATCATAGAATGGTTTGGGTTGGAAGGGAACTTAAAGATCATCTAGTTCCAACCCCCCTGCCATGGGCAAGGACGTTCCCCCCCATTGACCAGGTTGCTCAATGCCTCATCCAGCCTGGACTTAAACACCTCCAGGGATTGAGGGGGCATCCACAACCTCTCTGGGCAACCTTTTTCAGTGTCTCACCACCCTCACAGGAAAGTATTTCCTTCTTATCTCCAGCCTGAATCTTCCCTCTTCCAACTTACATGCATTACTCCTAGTCCTGCCATCCTGTCCCCTATTAAAAAGTGATCATCTCTGATCATCTTCCCTTTTTTTCCATTTTTTAATGAAGGGAGAAAGGACCGCACTGATTTCTTAGAAGTTTCTAAAGCAGTAATCCTAGCGGGCACTACAGTCAATCCCATAATTATCTAGGATTTTCAAAATGACATTTCCTTTTTTCACTCTAAGAATACTTATCAAAAACAAATAGTGGGCCCTGAGATCCATTGGGTTGGGTAGGAGTCTTCTGCAGAAACTTTCCTACCTTTGGGTCCTGATCTCTTTGGTAAGAATGGGACTTGGGAACTTCTTTCTTAGATCCAGCCTAACTCTCTCCCTCTTCCAATTTGCCTCCATTACTCCTAGTCCTGCCGTCCTGGATCCTATTAAAAAGTCCTACCTTGGCTTTTCTGTAGCCCCCTTCAGGTATTGATAATAAAACCCATAACAGTCATGAATGAGCTTAATAATTCCTCAATACCACACCAGGTGACACTACCAAACAACTGTACAGCACTGTATTGCATCTGAGAATAACAAGAAAATAGTTCATCCATTTTCTTGTGCTTTGCTCTTGGGACTGATTTGCATTCCCTAAATTCTTGCTTCAATTACAGGGGTCTCTTCATCATTGATCCTAACGGGGTCATCAAGCACCTGAGTGTCAATGATCTCCCCGTGGGTCGTAGCGTGGAGGAGACGCTCCGCTTGGTCAAAGCATTCCAGTATGTGGAAACACATGGAGAGGTTTGCCCAGCAAACTGGACTCCAGATTCCCCTACAGTAAGCATCTGCTAAATATCACTTTCCTAAATATAGACACTGGCTTATTTTTGGGATGCCTGAAAGGCTGAGAACCACTTCAACTTGAGGTGCTTGACTGTATCTTTGTCTGTTATTTAAATCATAGAGTGCTTTGAGACTTTTATTAGCTAGACCAATTCAGTCTGCTTATATGATGCTTGTGAAGAAATTAATGAATTTTCTTTTAGAAGACACAAATTGTATTTAAAACTAAATTTAACTTGCACTCTCCACCTGTTCTCTTCAGATTTTTTCCCTTATTCCATGCCCTGCTCAGTATTTAGCATGAAAAATGTGCTATATACTTAAAAATTGCAAATAGAAGTTTGTGCCACATTTAGGTTTTCATCCTTCAACCAAATGCAGAAACAGAAATAATCTATTTATGAAATATACATTGATTTTTCTGGATAAAGTGCCAAAACTGTGTTTTGGCTTTTTTTTTAATCTCTGTTATTGCAGATAATAACTGAACTTTCTTGTCTTCACAGATCAAACCAAGCCCAGAAGGTTCTAAAGAATATTTTGAGAAAGTGAATACATAATCACTCAAGTATGTGGACAAAACTCCTAGCTACCATAAATGGAAGACCTTAGTAAAGCAGCTGTGATTGTATTAAAAAAATAATAATCAAATCAAAGTTCTCATTTTATCACATTTTAGAAGAAATTAAATGCTGAAATATTTTCTTGATTCCCTTGTCTTGCTTTAAAAAGGTGGGGAAAAACTAAGGCTTTTCCCCTCAATTCTTCCTGAGTACAGAATACAGTTCTCTTCCACAGGGTTTTGCCTCTTCCCTTAACTAATTTTGGAACAGCAATTTCCTCACATGGAAAAAAAAAAAAAATTCTGCAACAGGAATTTGAAACAGTGGGGACAATTCAGAAGATGAATTTTGATACGTGATTTGTATTTAAAGAGTTCTGCAGAGGAAGAGATAAATGTAATAATTTAAAAAAAATTTAAATCCCCATTTTGGTGTGTAAATGTGCTATAACTTGAAATGAATGTAAATATGTGCCATTTAAATCCTGCATATAGTTAAAGATGCAGTGCAGCTCCACAGGAGCATTAACAAGCATGAAGAACTTGCATTCTGCTTGGGAGATAACAAAAACTTGAACCAAAGCAGCATATTTTCTGGAGCTTAATGATAATTTCCCCTCATATGAAGTACTCCTTATTTGCTTGAAACCATCTCCAGGAGAAATTTAAAGGTGAAATGTTGTTCTGCTTAGAAACAATGTGGCATGTCTCTAGCTGTAATAATAAAACTTAACAATGACTAGCAGCAGGACTGTTGCTTTGCTCTTCTTTGGCTTTTTTCCTCAAAGATTGTTTCTCTGTTTTGAAGAAGATGGGTAAGTTGCACTATCTTTTATACCCTTATTTACAGAAAGCATTTAATGGCTGCCTTTGTTCTGTGGTGAGTCCATAGGCAGTAGATAATGGGTGTGCTGTTGCTGAGGGGCTTGATAAATACTACCCAGTGAGTTCATATTTTTCACCTTCTGCCTTGTTGAGCAGGGAAAAATGCTTAAAACTGAGGCATGGGGGAACCCCCTTGGCTTGGCAGAGTGTGTCCTAATTTAGCTTTATCTTTGCTATCAATATAAGGATCAAAGGGTTGGAAGGGACCTTCAAAGGCCATCTGGTCCAACCCTGGCAGTGAGCAGGGACATCCTGCAGTAGATCAGGTTGCCCAGAGCCTCAGCAAGTCTGGCTTTGGATGTCTCCAGGTGTGGGACCTCCACCACCTCTTTGGGCAACCTCTTCTAGTGTCTCACCAGCCTCATGGGGAGGATCTAATCTAAGGGTGTTGGTGCAAACCTGACACCTGGTGATGCTTCAAGTTTCAATATTTGCAAGTCTCAGTCACTGTGTTTTACTTCAATTTTGTGAAGGAAGCATTTGCACTCT
>VZTY01017892.1:48140-71871 GCA_013400935.1 Turnix velox | reverse complement strand
CAGAAAAGGAGACTCCACACCCTCTCTGGGCAGCTTGTGCCACTGTTCTCGCACCCTCTCCCTGATAAAGTTTTTTTTCATGTTTCTGTGGAACCTTCTGAGTTCCAGCTTGCACCCATTGCACCTTGTCCTATCTCTGGAGGTCACTGAGAAGAGCCTGGCTCCATCCTTTTGACACTCTCCCTTTACATATTTATAAACACTTATTGTTAAAAATGTGACACTAAACATAAAGTCTAGTTTCTAAATTTCAGGAGCTGTGGTGAGAACAAACTTCTGTGCAATCATAGAATTAAATTAGATCTATCTAAATATGTCTACATGTGTCTTATAACTGAGGTATTGTCCTGTAAAATTGAGATCTGATTGTTTTGTTGTTTGTTTTTTTTTCCCCTCAAATGCAGGATGAAATACAAAGAAGCAGGTGGTTTTTACAGAGGAGTGAAAAGATACCAAATGAGCCTATGAAAAATGATCAGGTATTTTTGGGCACAGCTTATTGAAAATAGAAATATCATCTTTATGCTGAAACAGTTGGTACTAGTGTAAGATCTAGCAGGAAAAGTACAGGGATTAAAATATATAAGGTGTACTTTGCCATAATGTGTTCTTTGGTGCTGTTACACAGCACATGAGATGCAAGTTATGCTCAACAAGGAAAGAGAAATTTTAGGCACGAAATAATTAAATGGCTGTATACATATATGGTATTTAAGGCTGAGTTATTTGAGAAAAAAATTAATAAGATTGGATATGAGACTTGTAATCAGTCGTTTCTGAAACTTGATTACTAACCTCCTTTTCAAATTGTTTAGACCAAGCAAGCCTTCCTGCTGAGCACGGTAAGTTTACAGAATATTAGATGAATCTTATTTTTCTTCTTTCTTATTCAGTCATAGTAAAGTTGGTCTAACTTGCCTCTTTTTTTTTTTTTTTTGTCTTTCAAGTCCAGTGTACATCCTGATACAGACAAAATAATTCCTGTTTTGTTTAGGCCTCCAGGTAAGTTCATTGAATGATGGAATGTGTTGAGATGGGAGGGACCTTCAAAGGCCATCTAGTCCAACCCCCTGCAGTGAGCAGGGATATCCTGCACTAGATGAGGTTGCTCAGAGCCTCAGCAAGCCTGGCCTTGAATGTCTCCAGGGATGGGGCCTCCACCTCCTCTCTGGGCATTCTATTCCAGTGTCTCACCACCCTCATGGTGAAGAACTTCTTCCTGATGTTTAAACTGAAGCATCAAAGGGAAATAGCACTGTGATACTACAGCAATACTATTTTTACTCTTATTAGTTTAATTTTTGTGTTTGCTGAAGTTTTATTTATTCCTTTNCAACCCCCTGCAGTGAGCAGGGATATCCTGCACTAGATGAGGTTGCTCAGAGCCTCAGCAAGCCTGGCCTTGAATGTCTCCAGGGATGGGGCTTCCACCTCCTCTCTGGGCATCCTCTTCCAGTGTCTCACCACCCTCATGGTGAAGAACTTCCTGATGTTTAAACTGAAGCATCAAAGGGAAATTGCACTGTGATACTACAGCAATACTATTCTTATAGAAAAAAACAAGCAGGCTCTTACTCTTATTAGTTTAATTTTTGTGTTTGCTGAAGTTTTATTTATTCCTTTGGTCCTCCAGAGTTTTTCCTACACTCATCTGGGTGGGGACAGCCTGACTAGTTTTGGGTTTTTATCATTACAGTATGAGTTCCCACATCCCTCCACATGTGAAACACTCTAAGCTAAGTTTTACCCTGAAGGATAAAGCCTGCTTGGGGTGGCGTTCAGGGAGCCATGGTTGTTAATCAGATATAACCATACTTATATAACCATGTAACCGCTCACTGATTGCCTCACATAACCACTTACACTTGTGATAGCCTTTGTTGCCACCTGTCCCTTTTTTAATAGGGCCAGGAGAAGCAATTTCTGTTCAAAACTCAGTGAAATTAATTTTGGCTGTTAGCTGGGGCTGCCTTCTTTAATGAAAAATGAGAAAAAAAAAGTTCAAATTCAAGACTGTGGTGATGGTGGGATATTTGTAGGCTAATGTTTTGCTCAGAGCAGAAACTAGATAGGGAAAGGTAGAGGAATTTTCTGCTCTAAGTCTAGACTTAGCAGTTATTTTTACTGAAAGGAGATTTTCTTTCTTTTTAGCCTTCCTGCCCATGTCTCTTCCGTTGGTGAGTAATCATGAGAGATGCCAGTGTACCAGAGGGCTTACTTTTTAGCAAAGCTGGAGTTAGAGGGAAAGAATAGAAGATTTTAAAGTTTCTTAGTTGTATTTTCAGCACGAGCTTTTGAAAGACATCTAGTTCATAACAACTACTGGATAATCTAGACATCAAACCCTTGGAGAATCTCATTGAAAGTCCAAACCTGTTCGCAGCCTTCCTTTGGCAGTGTTCAGAGAGATTATTCATGTGTGAGGATCAGCTGTGTAGTACAAGGTTGGATTTGCTAGGCTTTGAGAGCAAAGTCTAGTTTTGGTCTGTTTAACCTCAAAAAAAAAAGGAGTTAGAGCCTTGTGTTCTGTGTTTTTGACCCAGAATATAATTTCTTTTCTTATGTAAGTGTGTTTGGAAGTAAGAAATTACATTGTCAAGAAATTACAAAACATAAAAGAATGAATTCTTGTTGCAGTGCTCAATGTTGCACCGTTTTGGTTTATAAAGTTTGCAATTAAATGCTTATTCATTTACATATATTTGCCTTTGGTTTTAACATAGGAGTAAACACACTGAGATAGGTCATTCCATATAGACTTTGCAGCTTGAACTTGTGTGAAAGTACTGTAATGCATCATGAAAGTCTTAATGGCTGTTAAATTCATTAAAAGCAGTAATAGAATTAAGAGAAATATTTGCTTCTGGTATTAATAGTTTAATGCTCTTTCTCAGATGTGGTTAGATTTGGTGCTGACTTTAATAATAAAGGTAGAGGATCCACTACTAGTAAATTAATTATTGCCCCTTCTCTGAGGCTTTGGGCATTCCCTGCCCTCTTCTCACTCAGCATTTGCCTTATCTTGGTTGACTTTCTTGTCTGAGAGAGTTCCATACCTGGTAGACCAGACCTTAAGAAAGGCTGTGGTTTATTTAGACTAAAATTCTTATTAACTGTGTGACTGGGAAGTAAATCCTAGAATCTTTGATCTTAGATCAGGTAGAGTTAGTATCCATATCCCCACTAGCCTTTCTCACTGCTTTAATTATGTTTTTATTATCTTATTTCATTTATTTGCATCTGTTTAAGCTTGGGAGATGGTTTTTATTTTGGATGAGAAAGTATTTTGCCAAAATATTTATGCAAATGGTGTTTTAATCACTGTGTTTCTGTGTTTTCTATTGAATAAAGAAGTGAATATATCAAAACAGTAGAAAGAAATTTTAGCCTAGAAACAAAGCAAATGGCTTCAGGTGCTGACCAGAGCAGCACTTCTCTCTCTTCATTTTCACCAAAACTTTGACTGATTTTCTCCTGTTTTTTTTTTCTCTCAGGTTATTGTTTCATCTCTTCAGCTACGGGCATCACAAACATTTTTTTGTCAGGTAATTGTCTCTTCCTTTCTATATTTACAAATCTTCAAGTCTCAATCCCAAAAAATCCCATTTTTTGCTTGTGATCTCTCCTTTCTGCAGTTCATGTTCCACTCCTACACCACAACATTCAGCCTATTAAATGGAAACGGTACTGTAAAAGATGAGGTATGTGTTGATTTTTATTTTTGTAAGCATCTTAATTGTACAAGAAGGTTTTGCACATGATTTTTGAGTGTTTTATACTTACAGAATATGTTCTTTCTGTCCTCCTTAGGAAAACACTCTTCAACAAAAGAGGATCTTCTACGGCTTGGGAGCCATTTCCTATGCAGCATGTGTTGGTGTATGTATTTGCTCAATGACTTTTTCATAGGATATGTGATGGAAAGACTAGAAATAATGGATGTAAATTGGAAGAGGGGAGATTCAGTCACTGATTTGTTTTCCTGAGTTGTTGCATGTACTGAAATACTGCACATTTTTTTTAATAGAAGGTGCCTGTTTCCTCCCAATGCCTTAGGCTCTTCCCCTTCTCTTCATGGACCGATACACCTTGAAGAGTCCATTAACACAATTAGTTGTCAGAAAACTTCTACCTGCTCCTGTTTTTGGTGAGTGTGAAGAAACCTTGTCTTGTGCAGTTGATCTGAAAGCCATTTGCTGCCCACATCTGCCCTTCAGGGTCCTCTCTTCTGTGCTGGATTTTGCACTGACCAGAACAAAACCTTCCCTTTCACTTAAAGGAAGAGTACTCTTGCTTTGAGTTAAATGGCAGTGATAGAAAGCTGAGTCCATAAGCACCTTTTAGGATCAGGGCCTTAAAATCTTGCTCAAGCTTCTGAAGCATAAAGATCCCAGGTAGATTTTTTTGTCTTCTCTTAAACTGACAGATTATTCAGCTGTGAGCTGTTGAACAAGAAGTGTAAAATGCACATGGCTGTGAATGTTCCTGTTGAGATGGTCCTTTTGGATCTTCTAAAGCAAAGCCCTCTCTAACCCTGCAGGCCTGATGAATGCATTTACTGTGGCTGTGGTGAGAAGCCCAGAGTTTGAGAATGGGATTGAAGTGATGGACAGGAATGGCAATGTTGTAGGAGTGTCCCAGAAGGCTGGTGAGAAGGTAGGTGAGGGGGTGGAGGCTTCTCTTGATTTCCTTTGCATCTCCCGCTGAGAGCTGAGTGTGATTTTGGGAGCATTTTGAGAGATTTTGGGGAGATTTTGAGTTGGACATACTGAAATGAGGAGTCCCAGAGCAGCTGCTGGATCTTTGGGTAAGCTTGGAGTAGGTCTCTGGATGCAGGTTCTGCAAACCTTGTGTCTTCAAAGGTTGGCAGTCTACCCCCAACCAACATATTAAGTGCCAGAGGTGAGCCACAGTGACACCAGCACAAACATTTCTGCTTTTCCTGCTTTTTCTAATGCCATTTGAAGAAGTTTTTGGGCTTTCCTGGAAGGAAACTGGTAAAAGTAAAACAACACAATCTCCTTTTTTCCAACTTACATGAGATGACCTCAGAAGGAGATAAGACTCTTGGACTTTCTTCTAATTATTTTTTAGTCATGAGTGGAATGTTTGCCACTGGTAGGAGTTTAGTTTCCATTGAAGAAAAAAATACTTGAATCTCTCACTCCAGAATATCAGCCAAAAATGCACTGACAGAAGCAGGAGGTAGTTGAAGCTCCCCAAAGCGCTACTTTAACAACATTTATTTGTTTCTCTCCCCTTAGGCTGTTAAAGAAACAGCATTATCAAGAGCATTCTTGTTTGGGACAACCTTCTTCCTGCCACCTCTGATCACCTACTTTGTGGAAAGGTACTGCCAAAGGGCTGGGGGTACCTCTGCTCCATGTGTGTGTTTTTCACCTGCTTGTTACCACTCAACCTTTTTTTTTGGGGTTGCAGTATTATTTGCCTTGACGGAAGTGATTATCTGGCAAGTTTCTGTCCAGCTACTGTGATTCATTTAGATAAAGAAATCAATCTGGTTATGTCTGCAGAAGCTTTGTAAAGTTATGAGGGTTTCATCTCTGCTCCCATGCAGGAAAAACCTTTGTGGTCTCCTCATGGGTTGTTTCCCAGCACCCATATTCCCCTGCGTCTGCTCTTGAGGCTGTTCACAGCACTTTGATTTGTTATTTTCTGAAGACTGAAAGTGGATCCCAAATAGATTTCTGTATATTGCAAACCATCTTGTTGCTTTTGCAACATTTTGAGTCTTTGTATCTTAAGAAGAATTCATTGTGTGCTTTGTAGAGANATTTACAAATCTTCAAGTCTCAATCCCAAAAAATCCCATTTTTTGCTTGTGATCTCTCCTTTCTGCAGTTCATGTTCCACTCCTACACCACAACATTCAGCCTATTAAATGGAAACGGTACTGTAAAAGATGAGGTATGTGTTGATTTTTATTTTTGTAAGCATCTTAATTGTACAAGAAGGTTTTGCACATGATTTTTGAGTGTTTTATACTTACAGAATATGTTCTTTCTGTCCTCCTTAGGAAAACACTCTTCAACAAAAGAGGATCTTCTACGGCTTGGGAGCCATTTCCTATGCAGCATGTGTTGGTGTATGTATTTGCTCAATGACTTTTTCATAGGATATGTGATGGAAAGACTAGAAATAATGGATGTAAATTGGAAGAGGGGAGATTCAGTCACTGATTTGTTTTCCTGAGTTGTTGCACGTACTGAAATACTGCACATTTTTTTTAATAGAAGGTGCCTGTTTCCTCCCAATGCCTTAGGCTCTTCCCCTTCTCTTCATGGACCGATACACCTTGAAGAGTCCATTAACACAATTAGTTGTCAGAAAACTTCTACCTGCTCCTGTTTTTGGTGAGTGTGAAGAAANTGATGAATGCATTTACTGTGGCTGTGGTGAGAAGCCCAGAGTTTGAGAATGGGATTGAAGTGATGGACAGGAATGGCAATGTTGTAGGAGTGTCCCAGAAGGCTGGTGAGAAGGTAGGTGAGGGGGTGGAGGCTTCTCTTGATTTCCTTTGCATCTCCCGCTGAGAGCTGAGTGTGATTTTGGGAGCATTTTGAGAGATTTTGGGGAGATTTTGAGTTGGACATACTGAAATGAGGAGTCCCAGAGCAGCTGCTGGATCTTTGGGTAAGCTTGGAGTAGGTCTCTGGAACCAGGTTCTGCAAACCTTGTGTCTTCAAAGGTTGGCAACCTACACCCAACCAATATACCAAGTGCCAGAGGTGAGCTGCAGTGACAGCAGCACAAACATTTCTGCTTTCCCTGCTTTTTCTAATGCCATTTGAAGAAGTTTTTGGGCTTTCCTGGAAGGAAACTGGTAAAATTAAAACAACACCATCTCCTTTTTTCCAACTTACATGAGATGACCTCAGAAGGAGATAAGACTCTTGGACTTTCTTCTAATTATTTTTTAGTCATGAGTGGAATGTTTGCCACTGGTAGGAGTTTAGTTTCAATTGAAGAAAAAAATACTTGAATCTCTCACTCCAGAATATCAGCCAAAAAAGCACTGACAGAAGCAGGAGGTATTTGAAGCTCCCCAAAGCGCTACTTTAACAACATTTATTTGTTTCTCTCCCCTTAGGCTGTTAAAGAAACAGCATTATCAAGAGCATTCTTGTTTGGGACAACCTTCTTCCTGCCACCTCTGATCACCTACTTTGTGGAAAGGTACTGCCAAAGGGCTGGGGGTACCTCTGCTCCATGTGTGTGTTTTTCACCTGCTTGTTACCACTCAACCTTTTTTTTTGGGGTTGCAGTATTATTTGCCTTGACGGAAGTGATTATCTGGCAAGTTTCTGTCCAGCTACTGTGATTCATTTAGATAAAGAAATCAATCTGGTTATGTCTGCAGAAGCTTTGTAAAGTTATGAGGGTTTCATCTCTGCTCCCATGCAGGAAAAACCTTTGTGGTCTCCTCATGGGTTGTTTCCCAGCACCCATATTCCCCTGCGTCTGCTCTTGAGGCTGTTCACAGCACTTTGATTTGTTATTTTCTGAAGACTGAAAGTGGATCCCAAATAGATTTCTGTATATTGCAAACCATCTTGTTGCTTTTGCAACATTTTGAGTCTTTGTATCTTAAGAAGAATTCATTGTGTGCTTTGTAGAGATTCTTATCCTGCCCTGAGCTGTTGGGAGATCAAGGAAATCAAGATAGATCAAGGTAGAATCAAGGAAAATGTGCTGAGTTAGAAGGAACCCTCAAAGGCCACCTAGTCCAACCCTGCAGTGACAGGGACATCCTGCACTAGATGAGGTTGCTCAGAGCCTCAGCAAGCCTGGCCTTGAATGTCTCCAGGGATGGGACCTCCACCATCTCTCTGGGCAACCTGTACCAGTGTCTTGGCACCCTCATCATCTTTGCCATGTAAATAATTTGGTAATGCCTAAATTAATTCTCTCTCTCCCTCTGTTACCTTTAGGGTAACAGAAGACACTTGAGCAGATGTAAAATAAGATTTATAAAAAATATCAAGTATCATTTTGCCCGAGGCAAAGCAGGGCTGCCAAGAGGAAGCAAATCAGAAAGGAAAGAGCATAATGCAAAAGTTTTAGTCAAAGGACTGAGACACTTAAAAGCACTTAATGCCCTTTTCTCTTGTCATTTTGATCTTACTGCGTATTTTCCTAACCTTGTATTGACAGACTGGGCTTGGAAAATGCTGCAGCTAATTACAAAACAAAGGAAAAGAGCAGGAAGTGAGGAGTAAAGGTATAGGAAATAAACCAAAAATCTTTTGGGGTTTTTAAGCCAAGGTTATTACTAACTTCAGTACAGTTTTTATGCATTAGTTAGTGATCTGTCTTGCTGTCAGGATTATTTTTCAAGCTAAAACTGATGTATTTTTACTTTTTCAATGTCTTGAACAGAGCAAAATTTGCAAAAACTCCCCGTGCTTTGGCTATAGTGAGAATGTCTATGGTTACAGCTGTCCTGGCGGGGATGCTGCCCGTATCACTCAGTCTCTTCCCGCAGTGTGGGGAGGTAAGTTCTTCCATAGGAATTGATTTAGGACTATTGCTACATTAAATAGTCATCCTGTAACTTTGGCCAGCAGTTTTGAGGCCACGTAGAATAAATTAAAAGGATTAATGTGGTTGTGAAACTAAAATAGGGGAGCAGACGCTGCTTGTGATCAAAGGGCTAGAGCAACTCCCTTATGAAGACTGAAGGCTGAAGGAGTTGGGGTTGTGCAGCCTGGAGAAGAGAAGGCTCAGGGAGGACCTCATGGTAGCTTCTCAATACCTGAAAGGGGGTACAGAAAGGCTGGGGTAGAACCTTTTAATAGGGTCCAGGATGGAAGAACTTGGAGTTATGGATGCAAATTGGAAGAGATTTAGGCTGGATATAAGGAAGAAGGTCTTTCCTGTGTGGGTGATGAGACACTNAACCCAAACCATTCTGTGATTCTATGTGGTGATGCTGGTTCCCTTTTTCCATCCCTTGCAGATAAAGCGAGCAGACCTTGAACCAGAACTTGCATCATCTACAGAAGAAACAGAGTTATTCTACAACAGGGGAGTTTAGAGATGGGAGCCTGTGTATGAACTTGTGCTGGGATTGAAGTGAGTTGTGAATGCATCCATACATTCAGTGGATGACTGATTGAATCATGACTTTCTGGTGCTGTAGGTACCAGATTTGGTGCACAGCAGTGTGGCCTGTAGAGGCAGACTTTGCAAAATCATGCTACAAGCCCCATCCCAGGTAGATCTGTGCCCGAAACTCAATGCTGCCAATGACATTTGCAGCAGAAAGCACTGCACCACAGCCTTTGTCACAAGCTGTGTTCCCTGTGTCATTGATTTCTTAATTAAAAGAGTATTGAATACAAAATTTGGGTCGCTGCAACTCTTGATGTGCCACTTCCCAGGAACACAGCTGGCAGGGACTTTGGCATCATACTGTCCTCTAGGTAAAGTGAAGCTGATTCTTCTCAGAACACTTATTTTCTATGTTTTATTGTATTCATCAACACTTGTTTCAAGGATGAGACATGAGGGGGGTCACCATCAAAATGGTGTTAGATAAAGTAACCCTCCATAGCACTGTAATATTGTTTAAATTTAGTTGTTTAAGTTCAGGAATCGGGTTTCAAACTTTGCTACAAAGTGAGTCCTGGCTTGAACTCCTCCTTGAAGGAGTTGTGAGGCCTGATGTCTCACTTCTTAAGAGTGCAACACCTGGATCAATGCCCTTTCTATTAACAGAAGATGAGATTTCACAATCTGAGGGAACCAGAGGTCTCCCAGTTCCACTCCATCCCTCCAGGAAGACAGCAGCATAGAGCAAAGCAAGGAAAAACAGCAGGCCTGGTATATCACAGGAAAACACTTCCTGCTGTGCCTTCGGCACTGAACAAAAGCAGGAAACAGGGGGTTTAGTTTCATTTCTTGCATGAGTTCTGCTTTTTTTTGAGTTTTCCCTTAACAACTTACTGCAGGGAAGGGTGAGATCAAGAAAGGAGAGCAGAGTTTACAGCACAGCTTGAGGACCTGTAGCTGGAGGAGAGCACACTTTAAGGCTGGTCCAGGAGGATGGTACATAACTGCCAACCCTGAGTGGCAAAGAGTTTGTGGAGTCTTGAATTTTTAAAAAGTCCAGAATGGTTTACACCTACTGAATTTAACTGGTGGGTCACTCAGCATTTTACTTGGTAGTTAAGAATGTAACTCACAAAGGCTATCAAGGTCATCAAGATAAAAGCAGTTGGACTGGCTCAGACCAAAGGTCTGCCTAGCTGAATGTCATCTCCAGCAGCAGGCAAAAGGGGACACAAGAATAAAAGGTCACATCTCCTGAGGTGGGAGAACCAGGAGGGAGAAAGAGGCTTTTTTTTTTCCTTGGATACCAGAGGGTTGGCCAGAAGAAGCTCATAGTCTCAGTCTGCCTCTCACAGTAAGGTGTTTGTCTCCTTACACATCATTAGAGAATTTAAACCAGGATGTTAGTTGTGTTACTAAAACCCTATTTCTCTATTAATCCTATTTCAATAACAGGCTCACTTAGAAGGGGTCTAATTCCACTTTCAGTAAGCATTTGCCCTGCAGTGAAGGTCTGCACCTCTCCCTGCTCTTTTTCTAAACAAAACTTAAGAATGACTAAAGCAAATGCCAGTGTCACGAAGCTCANGAGGGTTGGCCAGAAGAAGCTCATAGTCTCAGTCTGCCTCTCACAGTAAGGTGTTTGTCTCCTTACACATCATTAGAGAATTTAAACCAGGATGTTAGTTGTGTTACTAAAACCCTATTTCTCTATTAATCCTATTTCAATAACAGGCTCACTTAGAAGGGGTCTAATTCCACTTTCAGTAAGCATTTGCCCTGCAGTGAAGGTCTGCACCTCTCCCTGCTCTTTTTCTAAACAAAACTTAAGAATGACTAAAGCAAATGCCAGTGTCACGAAGCTCAGAGGAAACAAAGAAAGAAAAAAATATAACAACAACAGTTGAACAAAGCCAAGGAATTGAAGATAACACCTCACCAACTTTGAATTGTCATGGTAACTAGACAAGCTGTAAATTCTCTGGCACCAGGCTGGGGTGTTTGAAGCAAATTGATGTCATTACAGCTGTGAGTAAGGCCTGTGGAATATGTCTGATAATAGTCTGTTATTTCAGCTGTCCATTATCAAACTCCACCACCTTCTTGCTGAATACACAAGTTGAAATTTGCCACCTTAAACGCAGCCCCCCTCACTCAGGGTTATTAAACACCTTTCCCCTTTCTTTACAAATTTCCTATTGCTCTAACCAGAATTTTCCAGAAGAGGAAGGCAGGCAGCAGCCTGGGTGATTCAGCTGCTTCCCCACTCAGGGCAGGAAAAGTAAGTGGTTAAAAAGAGAATGGTTTTGAAATAAAGCTGTTACAAGACCAGAATGAGAACTGTCAGGACCACAGCTCTGGCAGTCTAAAGGGATAAGATGAGTGAAGAGAATGAGACCAAGATAAGCATCATGTTTGGAAGATGTTCTGCACCTAAAAGAAAATCTTCCCCTTTGTAACTGGGAATAAATTAAGACCATAATAGCCTGAGGCAGGTCTGTCTCCTGCCTTTAGCTCTGGCCAGCACATCCAGTGACATCCAGTGAGTGGTGGAACCAGTTTAAGGTGTGGTAAGCCACCAGAGATGGAAGCTTTTGGCTTCCAGGAAAACCCAGGTCTCAGCACAGCACAATTTGGTGGCAGCTCCCTGCCTGTCCAGCTTGTCATCTGGAAATTTAGGAATGTATGAGGCTTCCACATCCCTTTCATCTTGCTTAAATAAAATAAAGGAAGAAATCAAATTAATCAACCACTCCCTAATTAGGAAACAGTGAGATCAAAGTGGGGCTGGAGTCCTCATGTTTCCCAAAAGCTTGTAAGACCTGGGTGGAGAAGGAAGGACACAGGTTGGGAGGGAGCTCTGCAGACACCCAACAGCAGGTCCTGAGCACAGTGTCACTTGGGAAGGAGCTGCTGCTCCATGTTTGGAGTCTGCCCACAAGTCTCACATCATTTGGCAGCTACAAGGAATGNTCCAGCCTAAGTCTCCCTTCTTCCAATCTGCACCCATTACTCCTAGTCCTGCCATCCTGGACCCTAGTAAAAGTCCTACCACAGCCTTTCTGTAGTCCTCTTCAGGTACTGAGAAGCTACTACAGGGTCCCCCCTGAGCCTTCTCCAGGCGGAACAACCCCAACTCCTTCAACCTGTCCTCATAAGGGAGATGCTCCAGCCCTCTGATCATCTTTGTGGAGCTGGAGCTTGTCTCCTCAGCAAGTCCAAACCCAAACCATTCTATGATTCTATGAGAAGGTATGAATGAAAATCTCATTTTACACAGCCTTTGCTTCTAGAAGGAAGAGGAAAGGCCATCATCTGACTTTGTACGNTGAGAAGGTATGAATGAAAATCTCGTTTTGCCATCATCCGAATTTGTACACATCCTGGGGAAGTGAGAAATAAGCAGAATTGCAGATTTTTCTAATTTATTCTAAACCTTTGTCAGAGGAAACAGTGGCAAAAGTAGTTAAGAAAATGCAAGAATGTTAAAGCAATCTTTTGGAAGTCCTGAAGCTGAGGGAGGAGAATACATCTTTCTCCATGCTGACAGAGGAAAAAATTCAGCAGAGATGACAGAATTACTTGAAAGTGCACATTTCTGACCGAAACATCAAGCTGTAGCTTGATGGCAGAACTAAGAGCTACAGCTTGTCAATCAGTGGTCATAACTACCCAAGAATAGAAAGGTTAATTACTGTTCAGGATTTTCTTTAATAGACAGAAACATGCTACAAGTCCAGTTCCTTAAGTGCAAAATTGTATTTCATTTGTTTGGCACAAACCTCAGAACACAGGATCTAAGACAGGACCAAACAATTCCCAACAAGGAAGCAAAGTCAGCTTCAATATTCTGTGCAAAACCGAGCTCCTCTGCTTCCTGTGGCTGTCCCTGACACCCCTCCTACCTCAGTGACACACCTTAAGGCTTTTTGTTAATAAGAAACCATGTGAATTTCTTCACAGTAAGAAGAGCTGACAAAAGCACCTTCAGGGTTTCCTTGGTGAAAGAATTTCCTTTCAGCAGACTTTGAAGTAGGTCCCAAGTAGAACTTTCAGCATCATTTTACAGTTGTGCTACATGGAGTGTTTTAAGAGGCCAAAACCAGAAGTAACAGTAATAAAGAATGATTAAGAAAAAACATTAATGGGCTAACAAGGAACAAAGCTGCAGAGCACTTAAGGGGTAAATGAAGGCAGTTGCAGCATTTTTCTCAGAAGTAACAAAAAAAAAAAGCAAAACCCAAAACAAAGCACATGCTTCTGTGTTCACAATTGAAAATAGAACCTTACACCCCTGAAAATAGGGGATTATTCTGAAGCACTTTCATTTACTGACTGTAATAACCTGCTTTTTTATACAGAGATATCACATTCCTTATCCACACTTGAAAACAGGTTTCCTTAAAGTATGATACACAGCAACAGGACAACCCTTTTTCCAACCAATATTGCTTGCACATGGCTATTGATGAGCTCTACCAGTTCCAGGATAGCAAACATCAGATTATTTTACAGTATAAATATTGATTACTAAAGGTTTAATCACAGGTATAAAATCTCTATGTGAAACCACATGCTACAGCCTATCTGTACAAAGGCCAGGAAAAAAAGGTTATTTTTTTTTCTTATAACAAAGTGCTGCTGCAGAATTGACTGATTTTGTGGACATTTCTGAAGAAATACAGATCATCTGGCTCAGAGTATTTCCCTACAAAGAATCCAAACTCTTCTCAGAAGATTATGAAGCAGTTAGTTACAGGCTCCTTAAAAGAAAAAACAAATCTCTTGAGTTATGGCTAACAAATAGGCAAATTTTCTTTTTCTTTTTCTTTAAACTACTTCCCAGTTTTCACTATTGCTTCAAAAGTTTGCATCTACATTGAGTTCCTCAAGAGCACCATCAGATAGTACCTGTGTTACAGCTCGTGCACTTGAAGCAGTTGATGTTCCACCTGTGGAGCTTGGACATCTGAATATTTCTGCTCCATTAGGCTTTAATCCATCAAAAGGACCAGAAACAAAAGTCCAGGTCAGCAGAGAACCTGAACAACTCCTTGAAAGACTCCAGCTGTAAAGCAGCACTTGTCTGTGACCCCCCACAGAAAACCTCATTTTAAGTTTATCCTGTTCTCTTTTCCCTCCACCAGAGGAATGGGACGGAGTGAAAGGGGGAAAAAACCTCTAAGGCAAAAGTCCAAAAGAGATGCTCAACTTCTACTTGAGCTTTAAAATACCTCTTTCCTTTAGTAAGGCTATCACATTGGATTTTCCCAGTCATCCTTTTTAACTCCTAATACTTTCAAGTAGAAAAAAAAAAGAGAACTTGTCCATTTATTTAGGATTTCCAGGTATCAGGCAGTCCAGAGAACAAGAAGTATCCATCTGTCTGAGATACCTGGAAGCCCAGATGAGCACTCAGACCCACTGCTCAGTGAGTGCAGCCCCATGCAGAGACTCAGATCTCCAAACCTCATTGATTTTAGAGCACATGTGCTGCAAGCCCATGTTCCAGAGCCCAGGAGAACAAGAACAGAGCTTGCTGACAACTTGAACCTGCAGGACAAACAGCCACCATCATGTCTGGCACAGCCTAGACACATGTGTGTGCAGCCACATCATGACAGGAAATACAGGAGACACATATACAAAGTTAGAGCTGGGAAAGATAATGACATCAGGAATGTTCTCAGATATTACCTGCTCACGTTCCAGGCCATGCTCTGATATTCTGCATTATATCACGGTAAATCCTATATTGGCTCTATAATACCTTTAATTTTTTTCCATATAAAATTATCAGGTTTTCCTATAGGAATGGCAAAGGCGGTGTTTTTGAGTTAGTCCATCGACACTGCAAGGCATCCAAAATCAGATCTTGAGCATTCGTTCAGCAGCTGCTAAATGGAAAAGGAAGTTTTCTGTGGCTGGAGGAAACCGCTTTTGTTTCAGGGCCTCGGAGTTAAGGGTTGGCTTTTCACAGCCATCAGAAACTTCAGTAAGTGAGGCTAAAGTAGCCAGGATTTCTTTTGTCTTCAGAGAAATATCCTTAAAGAAGAGGAAAAAAAAGCAGCAATGAATACAGTATGAGGTATTACAATATCTTAACAAAAAATATCAACATTGAAAGAAAAAAAAAAGACAAAGAAATTGTTCATATTAAATAGAAATCCCATTTTAAAGCAAATTTGCTCTTCATCCTGCTTTCATGATGTTTAATAAAAGCAGCACAGTAGCTTCACATGCTCTTCTTCCTGGCCCAATTCAGTTCTTTTCACTAACTCAGTGGTGAAATGTTTGTCTTACAATTGGTACAACTTCTGAAGATTCTTCAGCAAGGTGGTTACCCAAAAGATAATATAAATCAAGTACCATCCTTAAAAGACTCAAGAATAAAAATGCTCATTTGTAAAGAGGCAGAGGGTAGAAGAGAGTGACTGATTCTCAGGAACAGTCTTCCTCCTACTCTTGCCCTTCTGACAAGATTTAGCAATAGAAGTAATTCAATTAGATTTAAAAATAAAATATTAACCTTAATGACTTGGCTGTCTGATTTATCTGGATCTTCTGCAGATTGAACTATTAGCTGTCCAATTTCTTTGTGAAGTTTGCCCATTGTCATTGCCTCTGAGTGAGAGAAAAAAAAAAAGATAAAGCACAAATTCACATAAAAAAGACAATTTTATGTGACACTGAAGAATGCCTATGAATAACAAGCCAAAACAAGGAGTGCTCTTCATGACTGCCATGGGAAATCCATCATTATAGGCAACAGCCACACCAGCACAGCTAAACGTTCAAAGTGTCCCTAAGCAGATGACAGGAAGTATTAAGATGGACAACTTAAAAGCTTTTCTTTCAAATACTCCCTAATCTCTGTTTAATGAAGCTTTTCCAAAGATTCATGCAATGTCTCTGCTTTCAGCTGAATGTTTCCCCCATGCAAACGTCCAATATGGACATTCTGAAGTCTCAGTTGTACATTTATCAGCAGACTAAGCACATCTTTCCAAATTCCAATTTTCACCAGTTTTACAGGGTCTCAATGAAACAGATTTCAAAATCTGGCTGGAAGAAGGATCAAGATTGCTTGATCTATACCAAGCTTTCAGCAGTTACTGCCAAGCTGCAAGCTCAGGGCCTCTAAATCCAAAATATAAATATAAAAAAAATCCAAAAAATATATATAAAAAGACACCAACCTTTTACTAGAGGGGAAACAGTGATCTCACTGTCTGCCAAGTTCACAAACACATCATAGAGGTCTGGTCTACTGCTCACTTCAGAATCTGTAAACCCAGCAATGTAACCTAGAGAGCAGAATGATGGCAAGATTGGGATTTTTATAAATGAAAACAAGACATGGCAGAAAATCATAGTCCTAAAGTCTCTGTTCTAAGAGTATTTGACAATACTCATTGGATTCAAGAAGTTACTCTCTTGATATTATTATTTGATGTGTTCAGCAGAACATTTCAATTCTGATGAGCTTAAAAAGCAGCTGCTAAAACTTCCTCAACTGCCACATGTGTCACACAAACCTCTGCATAAACCAGGGGCCTCTGCCTGGATTATATGTTAATTACTAGGCATACACAGCCATGTGTCACATAGATCAAACTCCTACATGGCTGGTAAAGTCTACCTGGTATTAGGAACTGCAGACTTCACTGGCAGCAGTTAGAATAAAAATCTAGGACCTCAGAGTTAGAAAATGGGAAAGAAAAAAATAATTCCTTAAGTTTCAATTACTAACTAGGTGTAAAACTGAAAAAAAAAATTAGCTTATCGAAAATGAGCTCCGCTGTACAACAAGACTTTCAACCTCTCTGATCACAACATCAAAAAAGTCTCAAAGCTCTTTTGCATCTGCAATTAGGGGCAGACTAATGGCAACACACCCAGCAACAGCAGATTTAGCAGTTATCTTCTGACATGCTCATTTGGTTGATTTGCCTTTTCTAAAGAAAATTTTGCTGTTTAACTCTGAACAGCACCAATAGCAAAATAACCTATTTTCCACCAAAGAACACTGGTGCAAGACCTGGCAGCAATAGAAACTGAAATTAAACTATTTTTTTATATTTTTGATTAGTAAATTATAACTACCTGTGCAGGCTTTTAAGGCTTCCACTTCCTCCTCATTTAGATGTACATATGAGTGAAGAATCGACCAGTCTTGTCGATGCCACACCAAAGCAGGCAAAGTCCTGGGGAGAGCAGAGCAGTGTTTGACACAACATAGATTTTTATCTATATTAAAGACTGCAATATGAGATACATGTCATAATAAAGCACTAGGAAAGACTAGATCTCATTTGGAATGCATAGACATGAAGTACAGAGATTTCTGCTATAAGTACAAGCAGAGTTTATCACTTATTCCACAGATAAATTTCTCTGAGTTGATGTAACACGTGGCAAAAGCCACAAGAGGCATTTTGTAGCATTTCAATAAACAGCTTTAAGATATTTTTCTTCCTAAATCGTGATAATTTTTCTCAATGGAGAAAACAGGGAGACAGGGATTGATAAAGTACCTGGTAAACTCCTGGACAGCTTCTATCCTAGGGTGGTACACTACAATCCTCTTCTTTAACATCAGTGCTGTATATAAGATAACTGTTTCCATTCCAAACTGAGACACTATATCTAGAAATGAGGGGGATATTATTTTATAGAAGATATAGATGCTAATTTATATTGTTTTTCTTTTATTCAAAAAGCTTAATAACCAGCACAAACAGTAACAAGTAAATAGTTAGCACTACTTACTTGAAGCATGCATGAAAATTCAATTATTCTTACGTTGTACAAAAGAAATCAGAATAAAGGCTAAAGAATAAAGGTAATGAAATTCACCTTTGATGGAACCAGCAAGATAAGCCTTCCTAGCATCAAAATCTTTGCTGAGGAAAGACCCATTCTCTTCACTTTGGCAGATCCCCTTGGTAAGGACTGCAATGTAACTTTCCATCATTTTTACTGGACTTCCATGCTTCAAGTAGATCCTGAATGGAAAGAAAACAGCCCATGATTTTGGCTGCAATTAGCACCAGACATCCAAAAAAAAATTTACAATCACAGTATCACAAACAGCAATCTTACTGGTAGGATTTCTTATTTTTTTATATCAGCTTGAAGTTTTAAATATTAATACATGTCTTTCAGCATGCACAAAAGCTCTACATCTTCCAGGATTTAAAAAATCCTACCATGTATTTTTATTTGAGTTTCCTACTTGATAAAATAACTAAGATTTACTAATACAGGAACAGGGCACAAAGGTCTAAGCAGTTGTCCAGAACAAGGATTCTTTGCAGACCTGGAAGGCAGCTGCTTTATGAAAAAGCTGTAATTCCTGTTAGACCATGTAGCTAGTTATTTTTTCATTTTCAAGAAAAAAAATAAACATGTGCCCTTGATAATCATTAAAAAGTCTTTAAAAACTCACAAACAAAAAACCAACCACAAAAAAAAACCAAGCCCATGTGCTTTTTAGCTGCCTTTCAGACAGCAGAAACACACCATAACCTATTTTATGGGTTAAAGCATTTCAGGAATGACACTAGATCTTTCAGCTATCTGTTTCCAATACTCTCTACAGCACAAAGCCATGCCATATTTGAAATCCAAATATCGTTTTAAGAGGAATTAATCCTGGATTTGGGAAGAAAAATCAGCTCATAAATCAGCATTAATGAAGTGAAGCAAAACCTGGAACAGGTTGCCCAAAGAGGTGGTGGAGTCCCTGTCCCTGGAGACATTCAAGGCCAAGCTTGATGAGGCTCTGAGCAACCTCATCTAGTGCAGAATGTCCCTGCTCACTGCAGGGGGGTGGACTAGATGGCCTTTGAAGATCCCTTCCAACTCAATGATTCCATGAAAACATTGCATATGCATCAGTGAAAAAGAACAATCTCAGTTTCTCAATACCCTGCAGAGATGTAAAGCCTGGCACCATTCACAAGTCTGAGAGAATAATCTCTCAATTAGTTGCAAGAACTTGTGGTAACAGGAACCAAGACCCAACTACTGGAAACTGATTGTTAGACCAAGCACAACCAAACAAAATTTAATCTTTTGCCTTGACAAGATCTAAGCATGCACAGAGCAGTACCCCAAAACAGCTTTCATACAGACCTACACAGTATCCTGGTAAAGGCTGCATATTTCTCTGGGTTGAAGTCTTTGGCAGTCAGAACAACAGAGAAATGGGTGACCTGGGTAAGAGAAAAATACACACCATTATTTAATGTGAACAGTCCTTTTCACATTGCTGAACTTCCTGCAGTTCTCTAACAAGGTGCTTCAGTTAAAAGCCAACAAGTGAGTGGTAGGAGCAGATCCATGTTGCCAACTGCAGAAAAGGCCTGGTTAATGGATTTCTTATGTGACTCATTTCCACTGAGCCACATCAAGTACATGCTATCTTTTGTTTAACCTACCCTATTGGGACCTACTTTCCTTTAATCTCATGCAAGCAGGGCAGGTTTAGACTAGATAGTAGAAAGAAGTTCTTCACCATGAGAGTGCTGAGCCACTGGAACAGGTTGCCCAGAGAGGTAGTGGAGGCTCCATCCTTGGAGATACTCAAGACCATTCAAATTTACAATCACAGTAGCCCAAAAAGCAATATTATTGTCAGGAATCCTTACTTTTGACATCTACTTAAGGTTCTGAGCAACTTGACCTAGTGCAAAGGAGTTGGACCAGATGGCCTTTGAATGTCCCTTCCAACTCTGTAATTCTGTGATTATTTTAAAAGAGGGAAAAGCAATTTTCTTCCCCACAACACATAAGAAACTTCAAGAATTTTTTGCCAAAGGAGCTTGGGGAGTCAGGCAACATCAATGTAACTTGAAAGTGATGGGAAAAAAATTCAGACAGCAGGCCTACAAACAGAAATAGTCTCTAACTTCCTTAATCTAATGACTGTGACAGAATGAGTTTGCAGACAATGACCAGAACCATGTGTCTTCCTTAAATAGCAACTCCCATTGCCAGAGACAGCACTGGGACACGCTATTTTACTTATTCATTTATTTTCTTACTCTTTTATGTTTCATAGGAGATGTATGTAAGGAAAGGCAAGCAACATTCTGCTGTAGGAATGTAAAATTACAACATGATCTTTCTACTTAACAATATAGCACAAAATATGAAAGTTGAATAAACTTAACAGATAAATTGCTGAACTGGAAAGTTACTGTTGCAAAGTAACTAAAAATAATGGCATGGAATAGTATTTCAATTTCCATAGAGAGAATCTAAATTATGTAATGAGTTACAGAGTTGGAAGGGACTTTAAAGATCATCTAGTTTCAACTCCCCCCTGCTACGAGCAAGGACACCTCCCACTAGGACCAGGTTGCTCAAAGCCCCATCCAACCTGGCCTTAAACACTTCCAGAGTTGAGGCATCCACAGCTTCTCTGGGCAGCCTGTGCCACCCTTACAGTAAAAAACTTGTTCCCAATATCTAACCTAAATTTACCTTCTCTCAGTGTTTCTGTGCTCAATCTAGCTAAGGAATTTACTGACAACTCTTTTCCACCTCTGCTTCCACCATCTGAAGCAAAGAGGGTCTGACAAAGTACCCAGAGAAAAGACAGGATCTTGCATCCAAGTCTCATGGGCAAAACCATGGATCTTGAGGCAATCAAAAAGAATGAACAAAGTATACTGCAAACTTTGTCATTCAAAGAAAAAAATCTGCTACTACAGAAATATTTCAGTAGCTTCTCCTTTATAAAATTTCTTGGTCTAGTGGAAGGTGTCCCTGCCCATGGCAGGGGGGTGGAACTAGATGATCTTTAAGGTCCCTTCCAACCCAAAGCATTCTATGATTCTATAAGTAACCACCTTCCTTGATAAAATTAAGGAAGTAGAGATCTCTACTGAAATATTAAGTAATTTCTTACATAATACACACCTTGGTGAAAACTTGAACATGTGGACTGGTTAGATAGCTGGGGAAAGTGGCATTTTTAAGTATACAAAACCTCATACTCCTTCCCTTTCTCACAGCATCCAAGCGGAAAACATCAACAGTCAGAGGAAGCTCTGCAGAAACCGACCTTGCACTCTACTAAAACACAATGGGGGGGAGTCCTACCTTTTTCAGGACTGCAGAATCTTGAACTTCCACAGTTGTGATGTAGAACCATGTCCTCTTATACTGGCCAAATACGAAGGTGTGAAGCAGCTTGTTTTCATCTGTAAGGCAGCACTTTCTCAGCAGCACACTCCTCAGCTCAGCTGTTACGGATGGATAACACCAAACCCACAAAGCATCTCCATTGGTGTCTTTTTCTATGGTGGAAAGATGTTCACTGTGAGAATGCCAAACAGCAGCAAGGAGGTAAAATGATGGGTTAATCAGGTTTGCTTCCTGGAATCACATTAAAATTTCACTTTACTCTGACTCTGGACACCCAGTTCTGTCACCGGGGTTTAAATGGTAGGGGAACACTTGTGCTACGTGGTTTATTTATGTTAAATATAAATAAAAATCTACTCTAGTTCCAGAGAAAATGCAAATACTGTTAAACTAGAAAAACTGAGCTTGTTATGCTTTTGTCAGTACACAAGCTTGACTAACATCCTTTGGTTGAATGCACTAGGAAAATTTAAGTTCACTCAATTGTGGTTCTTATAGCATTAGCATCACTACACACAAGAATATCCACTTAATCTTCATGACAGCAAGTTTCTCTTGAAGCTCCTTGGAAACCTTTTAGGCTATTTAACATTCATGCAAAAAACAATGCAACTTCAGCAATAATGTCCAGATTCATAGAGAGTTCAATTATTTTTAACAATTCTTGAGGTCAACAAAGTACTAAGAGCTTGCATACATGTTAAAACAAGGAAGCTGCTGACCAACAAGCACCCAAATCCTTTATGACTACCTAGACCGTTATTTATCATTCTCCATGCTTTTTCTATTTCTGATTTCCGAACGGACACCTCGGAAGCAGTGAATTTGAGGCATTTCGATAGAGATATGCTCGCTTTAGGTCTGTCAGAGGCAGCAGGACACAAGGGCCGGGTGCCGGGACAGGCCCCACGGCCGCAGCTCCGCGGAGAGCCGCTGCCCGACCCCTTCCCCGCCTCTCCCGCCTCCCTCCGGCCCCCTCAGCAACACCTCCCCATCCCTTCCACAGCCCCTGGAGAGCCCTCACCGATCAGCCCCACCGCCAGCAGCTGCTGCGCCTCGGGCTCTGCCATCTTCCCCGCCCGGCCCGGCCCCGCCGCCTTCCGCCCGCTGCGGCCCCGCCCCGGCCCCGGCCCCGCCCGCAGCNCCAGGTTCCTTAGTGCCTCACCCAGCCTGGCCTTAAACACCTCCAGGGAGGAGGCATCCACAACCTCTCTGGGCAACCTGTTCTAGGGTCTCACCACCCTCACAGCAAAGAACTTCTTTCTTCTCTCCAGCCTAAATCTCCCCTCTTCCAATTTCCATTACTCCTAGTTCTGCCATCCTGTACCATATTAAAAAGTCCTACCCCAGCCTTTCTGTAGCCCCCTTCAGGTATTGAGAAGCTACTCCAAGGTACCCCCAGGTTGTTCCAAGCCCTTAATCTCTCCAGCAATGGGGCATGCACAACTTCTATGGACAACCTGGGACAGTGTCTCACCACCCCCAAAGTGAGAAGTTCCTCACCAATAGCTCAATCTTCCCTCTTCCATCTTAAAACTGTTTGGTCCTATCACTCCACTCCCTGAGACTCTCCTCAGTTTTTACGTAGGTACCTCCCAAAAGGGACTCAAAGGTCATTGATGCCATCAGTGATGTAGCTGTGGAGGTGCCCATTTTTGCTGCCAACCTGAAAAGCTGTTGTGCCCAGTCACACAGAGATGCATCATTCTGCGTGTTTACTCATCCAAAATAGCCCATGAGTCACTCACCCACTTTGTTGCTGTTCTAAGACTTGTAATTCATGTCCCTTTTATGCAGCTTTGGTCCCTGCCTCTCCTTTTGCCATCCTATTTCTGAAAAATACACATGGGCACTGATGGTTATCATAGAATTAAGAGAGTTGGAAGGGACCTTCAAAGGTCATCTAGTCCAGCCCCCTGCAGTAAACAGGGACATCTTGCATTACATCAGATTGCTCAGAGCCTCAGCAAGCCTGACCTTATTGCATGCAGACCCATAAGAACATTCCTATTAGTACTGAGTTTCAGATATCAGAACAGCTGAGTTCCTCTGAGAAAGTTTCTCAGATGTTTAAGGATGAATTCTGCAGCAGATGACAAATACATGCACACAGAAGGGCCTCTCAGCAAGTTAACTCCCTCAACATACAATTTCTGAACCAGCTGAACAAGCTGTGAAGCACCAAGTCTCAGCACCAAGTCAGTGTGATGACTTACAGAGTCACTGAGTTGGAAGGGACCTTCAAAGGGCATCCAGTCCAACCCTATGCAGTGAGCAGGGACATCTTGCACTACATCAGGTTGCTCAGAGCCTCAGCAAGCCTGGTCTTGATGTCTCCAGGGATGGGGCCTCCAACACCTCTCTGGTCAACCTCTTCCAGTGTCCCACCACCCTCATGTCTAATGTATAATCTAAAACCTGAAGTGTTGAATCAATACACCTGAAGGGTGTAATCAATATCTGAAGAGGGCTACAGAAAGGCAGGGATAGGACTTTT
>VZTY01017892.1:10315-47859 GCA_013400935.1 Turnix velox | reverse complement strand
AGGTCCCTTCCAACCCAAACTATTCTATTCTCTAAAATAATGGATGTAAACCTTATTCCTAATGTCTAATCTAAACCTTTGGCACAGAGTTCCTTGCCAAAACGTTCTTACACACTGAATTACTTCGTTAATCTAAAACATCAAGCCTAATTTGCCAACTGGCTTCCTGGATGGAGCTCCACAAACCCCTCCATTTGGAGAGTCCATCGCTGAGGGCCTGATCCAGCCAGTGTCGCGGGGCTGGCGACACCCATGCTCAAACAGCTCGTTGTCACCGGCCTCTGGGGCAAAACCAACCGGCTGCCTGCAGTGCAACCCTTCGAATCTCTCAGTCGCCTCCTCTCAGTGTGTGAGCAGCCTCACCATCACCACAAGGCCGCAGCACCGCCACGGTGCCGCGCGCCGAGCGGGCTTTCCCCTTCCGCCGACGTCAGTGCGCGCGGGCGCGGGGCTGCCCTCCCTTTCCGGCCTCGCAGGCTGCCTGGCTGGAGCACGGAGCGAGCTGCCGCCGCCGCCCTGTGAGGAGAGGCCGCCGCCATCATGCCGGTGTACTTCCAGCGGCCCGAGAATGCCCTCAAACGGGCGAACGGTCAGTGCTGGGCCGCTCCTCTTCTTCCCTCCCTTCCTCCCTGCCGCTTCCCTTCCCGCTCACCTCGCCGCAGCGGGCAGCGTGCGGCCGCACCTCTCCTTCTCTCCCTCCCCCCCATCCACCGGGCCGTGCTCATCCCCAGAGCCCTTCAACCCACCCCCTCAGAGCGGGGGCTTGGCCAGCGCCACCCTGTCGCTGAGGAGAGGGCTCCCGGGAGCGGCGCGGAGCCGCCTTGCCGCCGGGAAATGGCCGAGGCCTGCCGGTGTCGGCCGCGCCGCATGGCGGAGGCGAGGCCCGGCTGGTGGTGGGGAGCGGGCCCGGCTCGGCTCCGCCTCCCTCTCCCCGACGGGGCCCCCGGCCGCGGGTGGAGGCGGTGGCCAGTCTCTGGGTGAAGAAAGGAGGGTATGACGGTGGGGGCCTGTTCCCGTCGAGGGCATCGCAGTCCGGGCCCCACCGTGTTTCGCCCTGCGTGTCTTGAGGGACGAAGGGGCCTCCCCGCTGGCACGATGCTTGACCTGTGGTGTCCGGCCCGAATCTCGCATCGGCAGTGCTTTCAAACCCGATTCTTAGCCTCCATGTAGAAGGCTTGTGCTTCTATGTGTTTGATGGTTCCACCTTTCATGTGACTCCGGTGAGAATGCGAGTGATTTAACTCCTTAATTGTCACACAGGCTGATGCGTTTGTCCCCGGAATCAAGGAGGGCTGTGCTGTAGTCGTCTCTCCTTGCCTGCCACATGTAAAACTGGACTGGTTAAACACGTCAGCTGACTCCTTTCTGTCTTCTTTTTTTGAAGTGTCCTATTTTGAGCACTTAGTAAGACCGTTTTGACCCTTCATTGTCACAAGGCTGATGGGCGGGTGACGGGGACATCCAGAATTTGCAGATGAGTCTGGAAATGTCCATGGAAGAAGCTGTGTAGTCTGGGAACTACATATAATTCAAGTGCTCAGTGTTTCAACAAGAAAATGTTAAATGAAGCACTGCACTTCCTTGAGATTTCTAATCTAAATTACTTGTAGAAATCATTCCCACGAAGATCAAAGACAAAAAGATAAATGATATAATGAGCCCTAGTCAGCTTCCAAAAATGAAGTTGTATTTTTGCAGTCGTTTTACTGGAAAAGGTGCATGTAACATAGTATATAAACTTCACTTAAACTCTGGAATTCCTAAGTAGTGTAAGTTGTACTTGGTGAGCAAGTAGAGTACTGACTGTTTAAATCCTGTGTTTTATTTACATCTCCATTCTGTGCATCACTGTAAGTTTACTAAATTCAGAGTAACTGAAGGTGCAGAGGTGAATGGAAGGATTAGAATTGAAGGGAGTGTTCTCTAGACCAACTCTAGCAACCCTGAGTCTTGGTAGACTTATCAGAAAACAGAACAAGCATTATCAAGCCTTGCAGACTGCTGGGGTTCAATCTCACCATGTCCAAGTGTAATAAAGAGTGGAATGGACCTAAGACAGGTTGTATGTCATAGGAAGCAGTTGAAGCTGTTGTTTCAAACTGCAACGTTCTGTTTAGTTTCCAGAGTTTCAGTATTTGCCTTTTACATTTAAAGTTTAATTGAATATTTAGGGACACTTTATGCTTCAGGTTTATACACTTCAGGAAATACAGACCTTCAATAATGGTAGATAGGTACAGATTTGTAAAAAAGGCTGATTTTCCTTACAAAAGACAAATGTAGGTCAAAGTCAGCCCTTTAGCTATTGTTAATCTCCGGCCTTATTTTGTAGTCAAGGATGTAATTCAACTTTTGGGAGTGTTATATTGATGCAGATGCTGATTTTAAACTATTAATTCATCAGCTTTGTCACCTTCTATAGTGACAGATATTTTCTCAAATTAAAAACTCTTAATTTGTGATTTTGTGTTTGCATTAGGGATGTTGTCAATGTGTATTAGCTGGTTGACATCCTTTGTGAGCTTAAGTTGTTCTTTTGGATAATTTTTAGTATTTCAAGTGGCATAATAGAAAAAAAAAAAGAAAAATAGCTAGTTTTGACAGCTATTCAGTGGCTAGGGTTTTACATTTTGTTACAAATCCTAGTTTCAGTTTTTAAAGTTTTCACTGCAAAGCATGGTGACGTGTGCTGTATTTGACTCTTCAGATTCAGTTTGTGCTTTTACTACAATGCCTGTGAAATTAGCCTTAATTATTTGACTTACTGGTAAGAACTTGTTTAACCAGAGTTAATTAGAAGTTTCAGAATAATATGAATTAATGTGGTACTTTGTCCAGTTGGTTTTCGACCCCTTGAGAATTGTGGTTGGAAAGGCCTGGCATTGCTGCGAGATTAAACTTGCCTTTCAAGTTTATTTTCATAAATAAAAAGCTGTAATGCTGAGCTGCAACTGCCTCAGAAGCAGTATTGGATTAAAATAACAGTGTAAATTAAGGGATGGAGAATAGCTTTATTAAAATTTCCTCAATCAGTAAAAAAAATACTGCTGAGTAGCATCACACCACCACCTTAATTATCTTTTTTTCTAAGAAAAGGATTTGCTCAGTTTATGTGAGCTTATTATTGACGTAAACTAAGCCCCAAATGCATGCTATTGTAGTCCTTAAGGTAAAAGCACTCTGCTGCTTTCAAAGCACATTTTTTAGGCACGTTTAATTTTGATTCTAAGATAGAAAACTTAGAAGCTCTATCTGATGTCTTAGTACCATGAACAGGCCCCTGCTTTAATCCTTTCTACCACTTTTTCTTCAGGAATGTCATGATTTCCAAAGTCCTTTGTGGGAAGAACTGGCTCCACCCCTCATCCTTGAAGAATACTCACATTTCCTTTTAGCTTTACTCCGATTCTTATCTTTTAAACCTGTTTGTTTTCCATTCTAAAAGTTATTTGTCTTGCTTTTCTGCAGTTAGGAGTGTCTCTAGTGTAGGACCTTGTGTTGATGCTGTAGCTGGCAGTGCTTCTGTTGTCTTTGCTTTTGGATACTTTGTAGGTAGTATTTTGTACTGAGCAGGAGAGTATTGTAGGTGGGAGTCGCTGTGGTGCTTAGAGTTACTAAAAAGCAACTTCTTAGTGAATGAACAAACTGGTTCCAGCAGCGATTCTGGTTTAAATGACACCTGACCCTTGGATTGGATTGTCACAGCTTTTAGTATAGATGTTCTATAAATAAAAGAGAAGTATCTAAACATCTTTTCTATGTGAAGTTTCTTGGCTTGAAGGCAGGACTTCTGTAAGTCAGATTCACTGGATGGTTTGCATCTTGTGGAATGACATTGGTAGGTGCTGTACAGCAAGCCTTGTGGTGTGTGCCTGTTGTCCTCTGTGGTGAAACCAGCTTTAGAACTGGATGGGTATATTTTATGAATATGTATGAAGCACTCAGTCTTGCTTTGATGGATGAAATCTGCCATGGTGAAATCTTCATTTTAATAAAAAAGATACATTTGCCACTTATATCATTGAAAAACTCCCACTGCATTTGCATCAGCCAGCATTTTGATAAGTCAAGCCATCAATCAACACTGGTTAGAATTGATTAAATTATAGAAACTTACAGCTTTAAGCATAAAAACGTGCATCTTCTGGTTTTCAAATCTTTTCTTAATTGATTTCAGAGTTCCTGGAGGTCGGCAAAAAGCAGCCTGCCCTTGATGTTCTCTATGATGTTATGAAAAGTAAAAAACACCGAACATGGCAGAAAATCCACGAGCCCATTATGCTCAAGTACCTGGAGCTCTGCGTGGATCTCCGCAAGAGCCACCTGGCAAAAGAAGGGCTGTACCAGTACAAGAACATTTGCCAGCAGGTATGGCTTTTTAAAATTGATTTCAATTGCAACAATTTCATTTGAAGCATTTGTATGTCACCTAGTTTTGTGTAAAAATAATATTGTTTGATCTTGTGTTGGGATTAATTCACCTTTTATATGTTCCTAGATTTGTAGTGTTAATGCTTTAAATACTTGCTGCCTGTTGTGTGTGGAAACATTTCCCATTTTCTATCTTTGGTGTAGGTGAACATCAAATCTTTGGAAGATGTTGTTCGAGCCTATTTAAAATTAGCTGAAGAAAAAACAGAAGCAGCTAAGGAAGAATCCCAGCAGATGGTACTGGACATAGAGGACTTAGATAACATTCAAACCCCAGAAAGGTAAGCAGCCTGTCTTTAGAATGTAGCACTTCACTGCAAAGTATCCTTATTTTCATGAAGGACATTGCAACAGAGAACTGAGTTATAAAAATGGTGGATTTCAGGTTAAATTCTTGTGATGTTCTAGGAGTTGTAAGGGTAGAGAGAAAAAAAAAAAGGAATGGTGTTTGCAAAATCCTAAGTCAGAGTAAAATAAAGTAAGAAGGGAAGAACAGAAAACATTGGTAGAGTAGAAATGGTTCTGAGAGTAGGATCACCCCTTCTATGGTCTGCTCAGATCTGTATCTGTAATGATGATGGAGAGTTTGTTGTTGAAAGTTGCTCGTTATCATCTGGTGTACAACTGCTACTAATTATATTAAGTCAATTTAATTCCTATGTGTGATAACATTCAGTCTTTCTGACCACATTGTCCATGTGCAAACAAAAGGTAATATTATTTTATTCCTGCTTGGATAGTTGATAACAGCAGAAAGGACATCAGCATTTTTTCCTGTCAGAATTTTTAAAGGATTTAGTTCTTCGATGTAAGAAATTCTAATTTTCAATGTCTGCATTGTAAGGCACATATTGCTTCTGTGTCATGTGTCAAAAAGAACTTAATGTCTGAAGGATGTTAAGGACTTCAATCATGTGAAATGCAAAAGCTCTTGACATCTCTTACCTCTGGATCTTGTTTGTGTCAGTCATATATGCAGGGTCCAACAGGAAAAATTATCTACAGCCTTTAAAGGGAGAAATCTGAGGGATGTTCAAAAATAACCAGTAGACTTTTTAGCAGTAATTAACTGTTAATATTTATCTAGTCTTATCTTAGACCTAGGTAAGAGGAAATGGTGAGAATTGTGGGGAATAAACCACTTGCTTTTTCTTACTACAGTGTGCTTTTGAGTGCTGTAAGTGGAGAAGACACCCAGGATCGTACTGATAGACTGCTTTTGACCCCCTGGGTTAAATTTCTGTGGGAGTCATACAGACAATGTTTGGATCTTCTGAGAAATAATTCTCGTGTGGAACGCCTTTACCATGATATTGCACAGCAGGGTGAGTGGAGAAGGTGGAAATTTCTAGTATAACATGATTTAGGACTTCCTGTATTGGTGGACATTAAAAGTTGTTTCTGTTATGTGTGATTGGTTGATATATTTATAAATGAAGAATTTTTTAAAAACACACTAATTTAAATATTTGAATCTTGTTTAGAACTACTCTAAAATCATCATTAATGAGTGTTCCTAATAAATATTGTTTATTTTTACAGCTTTTAAGTTCTGCCTGCAGTACACACGCAAGGCAGAGTTCCGTAAGCTCTGTGATAACCTGCGGATGCACTTGGGGCAGATCCAGCGTCACCATAACCAAAGCACAGCCATCAACCTCAACAATCCTGAGAGCCAGTCCATGCACCTGGAGACCAGGCTTGTGCAGCTTGACAGTGCTATTAGCATGGAGCTGTGGCAGGTATGCAGCAGGGCTCCTGTAATCACACAGGATTAATCTTCAGCTTTTCCAAACTCTGTGCCACGCAGATCATGTTTCGTGGTGTGTGCTCCAAGGTAAAGACAGGATAATAGCTAAAAAATAGAGTTTTGATATCTAGAATGTGCTTATTGGATGCTTAGTCTGATGTCCCGGGGATTGCTTTTTTTATACATCATTTAAACCAAGCTTCTACTGGTAGCTAATGGTAAAGTGATTAAAGTTGTGCAAACAAGAAGTTGATGGTGACACCTTTGGCTCTGCCATTTTCCATTCTCATGATCTGAGAAACAATTGGGAAACATTAAAGCCCCTGGCAGTGCTGTTTAAACTTTGTTAATATTCGGTGAGTGCATCATCAAAGCAAAGTTTTCAGGTGTGCTTTGCTTTTCCATCCTTTCTAATGTCAAATTACAAAAAACCCTTCCACTATGGTTAAATTCTATGTGTAAACCCTTCCTGATGGTTAAATTCTAAGCATATAGATTTGCAGTACGTTTTAGGAAAGAAGAATTTAATTTCATGCAGCTGTCAAAACTTAAAATCACAGCTTTCAGTGGTATTAAATGTATTAAAGTCTTAAAACCTCTTAAAACCTTTAGTGAATATGTATTTTCCCCTTTTATGGGTGTTGCAAAAAATGTCCTCAAAGTATTGTCTTTTTCTTTATTTTTTTAGGAAGCTTTTAAAGCTGTGGAGGATATCCATGGGCTGTTTGCTTTATCTAAGAAACCACCCAAACCACAGCTGATGGCAAATTACTATCACAAAGTTTCAACAGTCTTCTGGAAATCAGGAAATGCCCTTTTCCATGCATCCACACTTCATCGACTTTATCACTTATCCAGAGAAATGCGCAAGAATCTCACACAAGAGGAGATGCAGAGGTGGGCAAAGATATTTAATGTGATCTTAGGTTCTATTTTAACCTTGTAGATTCCAAAATAAACTAAATTATACCACAGAATAAGCAGATGACATGCATGGCTATGAGCTTAAAGTGCCAGTGCTAATTGCCTCACAAGAAATCCAGAGCAAGAAGCTGTGAGGTGAGTCATGTAGACACCAGAGTCATCTTAGCCAAGTTTCCTTTTCTCTTCCTGACTGGAAAACTAAGCCAGCTAATTTATCTGGGTTTTACTTCCTTTTTTCTCTTGAGTAGAGATACTTAGTTATCAAGACTTACTTATAACTAGTATAAACCTTTCCTTAATAAATATAAGTCTATACAGCCTAATGATACTTAGGTAACTGGAAAGGCTTTTGAGGCACACAGAATCATTGTGTTAACTCTGTAGTTCATGTACGGGCCTTTATTATGTAATAAGAGTATGGGAGGAGTAAATACTCTGTAAATTCCTATATTCCTTTTCTCCTGGGTACTGAGGTCAGAATTTAAGTATTTAATGTAATTTATGTGATTATATTAGAAGGCTTGCATAGTGAATATTAAAAACCAGTGCAGTCAAAACAACTGCTGTGGATTTGCAGCTAAAATAATGTTTTAAGGTGGCTTTCTGATATCTTTATTGTTTTATAGTACTTTTATATACAGTGGTGGCTTAAATGTCACTATCATTTATATGTGTGTGTATATATATATATGGATATATAAGTAATAAAAAGATGTCAAAATCTTCCCCAGGGAGTGAAGAACACTGCAGTCTGTACTCTTATTGGTGTTATTTTCTGTTATTATTGGGTATTTTTACACCATTTTGCATCACAGGTACGAGTCGTTCCTACTGTTGAACATGTATGAAAAAGGGATTGATTAGCATTTTCTTGCAGTTCAGCTTTTGTGCTTATACTTTGTCAACAGGATGTCCACTCGTGTCCTTCTGGCCACTCTGTCAATCCCTATAACTCCTGAGAGAACTGATATAGCTCGCCTTCTGGACATGGATGGCATCATTGTTGAGAAGCAGCGACGGCTGGCAACTCTCTTGGGTCTTCAGGCTCCACCTACACGTGCCAGTCTCATTAATGACATGGTAGGTAGTGATGTTGAGATGAGCAGCTGTAAAATACCAAGTCCTCTTTTTGTTTGTAATTTTAAGGTGCATAATTAACCTACCCAAGGGTTTATTTTTCTCTTCTAAATGTATTTTGTGTAATTGTAGATCAGATATCAAGCAGGAGACCTTAAGGACCAAAGTGGTAAATTTGGGGAGAGGGTAGATTTCTTTGTCTTCAGACATTCAAGAGCAAATTAGACAGTCATAGTTAAGAAATTTCAGAGGATGCTTGAGTTTCTTGCAGAAATGAGTGCCTGAAAATATATTTGATACAGAAATGACTACCTGAAAATACATTCAAAGTTCTTTTTACAAATTGAGTTAATTCTTCTTCTGGTACCTCCAGTTTTCCTTAGAGCCAAAATTTAAAGCTTCACAGATTTACTTATGAGCTGAGATTTGTGGTTTTAGTTTGGACGTGGGCCTACAACTGTGTAGTAGGACTAATGGCTTAGAAATAGCTAATAAATTGAGAGATCATGCTCTTTTCTAAATTTAGTAGAACTAATGGCTTAGAAATAGCTAATAAATTGAGAGATCGTGCTCTTGCCTAAATTTATCTTCATTTATGTTCTTTTCTACTTTTCCATTTTTAACTATAGTTAAGTAGTTGTAGTAGAGTGTTGCTGTCAAAGCAATTTAGGATGATGTAATTGAAAATAGTCTCTTGTGTGAAAATGTACATGTGATACCTGTTTAATATAAAATTCTTAATGAATAACTAATTGTTCATACTGCATTTATTTTGACACCTCTGGGTCTTTTTTCTGTTGGCTGTAGGTGAGGTTCAATGTAGTGCAGTATGTTGTTCCAGAAGTGAAAGAACTTTACAACTGGCTTGAAGTAGATTTCCATCCACTCAAATTATGTAGCCGTGTCAGCAAGGTAAGTTTTGTAGCTCTATCAGTATGGTAATTGATCTTAATTAACAGTCTTCAGTTTGAATATTGATTTGTGACAAATACCAGCTAGTTTTTTCCATTGCTAGAATTTCCAGTGGCAGGCTTTATTTGGTCAAATTCTGTTAGAGTGTATGTAGCATCTGATATATAAAGTGCACCAGATTATCAGAATAGAATGAAAATTCATTTGGAGGCTGCAGGGTGCTATTCCTGGGGCTCTTCTGAAGGTGTAGAGTATTGGGAAAGTATTAGAAGGTATTGGTGGAGATAAATTCTGTTAAAGATGGAAAAATGAGAAAACTGTACCCTTGTGCATTGGTAAAACATACCAGTGCTTTTATACTATTCAGATGTGGAGTATTTTTAAGTAAGAGAGTGTGAGAGCTGTTGATTTGGCTTATGTAAATTCTGCAATTGATGAAGCACATCATATTCTTTTTCTTTGATAGTGGGAAGAAAGATATTTGAGGTGCTAAAAAGAACTTGAAGGTTAATTAACAGTGTGGTAATTGTTGCCAGCACTGTCAGTCGCCTTCATACAAAGATGTTAGCTATCCATTATAGATAAAAGGGTTCTGATTCAAAGATGCCCTACACTAAAATAATGTAGTGTCTGGTGTTTTTTTCACCAGCTGTAAATCTGAAGTGTTTAAGAGACTGCTTTGTACTTTTCATTTTGAAGTCTTCAAGGGTTGGTGCAGATTGAGTAACTTCTCAGAATTTTGGTAGGTTCTGAACTGGGTGAAGGACCAAGCTGAAAAGGAGCCTGAACTGCAGCTGTATATTCCTCATCTGCAGAACAACACCATCCTTCGCCTTCTGCAGCAGGTATGAGTGAAGGGAGGGTGTGTTCATAATCATATTAAAATAATATAATAATTTAGAGGAACGTTAAGTTGCTGAAGTAATTTTCTTCCATCAACTTAAAATTTGGGAAGACTTTTTTCCAGTGTAAAATCTGTATCTTCATGCTTGCACATCATTTAGTAGCCATGGTAGCTGTATTTAATAGTGGCTGCAAGCAGTGGCCTCATTTCTTAGACAGATTTTTCACCGTGGATGTGTGATGTCATGCTTCAGGTAATTCATTGCTTCTTAAAGCTACTTTTGGAGCAAGGTTTGGGTGGGATGTTTTATAAAATGCACATTTCATTGACCTGCTTTCGTTCCAAGTGACGAGCAGTGTTATTTCTGATGTGCTAAAGAAGCAGCTGAAGGCTAATTAGCAGCGTAGCTGTATGTAGTTACTGCTGCCAGTCTCCTTCATACAAAGAATCCATTCAGGAGTGGCATGTCATCTCTGCTCAAGTTTAAATATGCTCCAGAGAGAAATTCCTGCTGAAGGATTTGTGATTATATTATTATATATACATTCATTTGTTGTCAATTTAGTAAGTTTGCTTTATAACCCGTACAACACCTTTTATTCCTGATCTCTTTTTAATGAGGAAAAATACCTAATGTTTTTTGTTCACATACAGGTGGCCCAGATTTATCAAAGCATTGAGTTTTCTCGGCTGGTGAGCCTGGTTCCTTTTGTCGATGCTTTCCAGCTGGAACGTAATATTGTTGATGCAGCCAGACATTGTGACTTACAGGTAGGAGCTGTAAAATGACTTCTGTGAAATTGTGTATGGAATCAGATGCATTACATTGGATGAAAACTGGTTGACCCTGAACCCGAGAAAGACAATGGATTCTGCTGAAGAGTTAGTATTTTTCAGTTATAGAATCATAGAATAGTTTGGTTTGGAAGGGACGTTAAAGATCATCAAGTTCCAACTCCCCTGCTATAGGCAGGGACACCTCCCACTAGATCAGGCTGCTCAGTGCCTTGTCCAGCCTGGCCTTAAACACCTCCAGAGAGGGGGCACCTCTCTGGGCAACCTGTTCCAGTGTTTCACTGCCCTTACACTTCTTTCTTATATCTAGCCACTTGAGGAGGCTGCTTTGTAATTATCCATTTAGATTTTTAGGTAAAGATGAGTTTATTAATTTAGGTTAACACAGAACTTTACGTTTTATTTTAGATGAGTTGAAATTATCTGCATTAGGTAGAAGATTTTTATTTTGCTTACTGCTAATGTGGAGGAAGAGTCAAGAATGAATTGTCTTGCAGTGCTCATTTCTTAGAATCATTGGAAGTTAAGCCTCTTCCATTGATTTGTTTGGTTAGTCTTTGAGTTTTGTTTTTTGGCTTTTTAGTTTGTTTTGTATAAACCAAACTAACTTTTATTCACTGTTTGGTTTTTTTTTTTTCTAATTTGGCATTTCTTACAGTCTAATATAGCTAAAAGTTTTATAGTAATTTCTATTTGGAGCTTCTTTTGACTCATATTAGTCATAGGCAGAACAATAAAGTAAATAATATTCAATCCTTATTCTTTTTTATCTTTTTTCTCTCCCCAAAGGTTCGCCTTGATCACTCTACCCGCACCCTGAGTTTTGGATCAGATTTGAATTACTGTACTAGAGAAGATGCTCCACTAGGCCCTCAGCTGCAGAGCATGCCCTCTGAGCAAATTAGAAATCAGTTGACTGCTATGTCCTCAGCTCTGGCTAAGGCTCTTGCAGTCATTAAGCCTCCTCACTTAATGGTAAGTCATTTTAAGAACAAATAGTTGATCCCTGAGATGTTAATATATACAAGGTGTTGCAGCATTTATGACTAAGCATCCTTCTGCATCTGTTACATACTCACCTAATAGATGTAAAGCTTCTGGTTTAGCAAGACCAGCTTGTTTTAAAGTTGTAAGAACATACTTGAAAGAGTTACTTCCTTTACCTTTCCTCAACAGAAGAAAGGCAGTGAGCTGCCTAATGATTATTTTAACTTGACATTGCAAGGAATTGAATGTGTAGCCATTAGTGCTTTTGTTACATTTATTTTTCTTCACAAGCTGTGTTCAGGGTTTTTTAAAGTTTTGCAGTACCTATCTCTGATGTAATTTGGCAGTAGTGATTTATATACATTTATATACTTGTGGATTAAGTAGAAAAGTAAACCAGAAATGTAAACTTAAGCTTATATTTTCACCTGTGTGAAATTCTCAGATGAGATACACCTCTTAATTTCATTTTTTTCAGGCTGGTGGTGATCAGCTATTTGTGGTTGTGAAGAAGAAATTCTTAATGCACCCAGCTGATTAGTATTTGATCATAACTAAAATGTCAGAATGTACACAAGGGGCCTGAGTTTAAATTTCTAACCTTGTATATATAACAAGTTTAGGATATACCAAATAATAACTTGCCCATAAGTGAGCCTACAGTTCTAGTATTTGTTTCAAAGTTTCCATGTGTTTTTGAAAATCCAAGAACCTGCTCTCTTTATTCTTCCTGGAGAAGCTGCTGTTGTGAAGAACCTGGAATGTAACTTCATAGAGGAATATAAAAAACATGAGAATAAGATCTCACAACTCAAGAAGTGACCTGCTCTTGTCACTCCCTGTCCTCCTCACTGAGGCTGTTGGCTTCAAGGTCGGTCAGACTCACCGATGAGCTCACATTTCAGGTTCTCCAAAGCCCTGTAGGTGCAAGGTGTAAATCAGTCTTGGGTGTCCAGCATGCCTTGGTTGTGGCAAGTTAAACATTCACTCTTCTTAAAAGAGCAGGGATAATTTATTTTCTCTGGTTTATGTTTATGAAGAATTTCATAGCATATCAAATGATTTTTCCATAATGGGTTAAAAAAAGGCTGATAGCAAGATGTCTGTGTTGGATTCTTTATATGGGTTGAAATACTGAGTAATGTTTTTAAAAAACAAATACACAATGTGTCATGATAAGTAAAGGTGTAAAGCTAGCTTTCTGTGTTAGCTTAAACCTCTGTTAGGGGTTTATAGTGTTGAAAATGAAAGTGTTTCCTTGTAAGTTTTTCCCTATAAAGATCTTATTAATGATTGTTACTGGATAAATGGATTGTTGATTGGAAAGGAAAAAACATGTTTTATTTGATACATTAGTACAGTTAGCTGAATAAGGTGTACGTGCTAGTAATTAAGCTTGTAAAACAGTCTCAAGGTTAATATGGATGGGTATGAGAAGCTCCAAAACAAGTTGATGTCCTGGTTACTATTCCAATCCAAACTTTTCCGTTTTTCAGATGCTTGGAAAATTGATTTTAAGTCAGAAAATGGTCACATTTATCTAAATATTTTTGTATTTTTGGCACCTCTGTTTATCTTTTAAATACTTGCAGACCTGCTGCAAAGAATGGAAGTGCCAGTGTTTTTGCTGAATGCCCTAGAAGTGACTGATTACTAAAAATACCTCAGAGGTAGCTCACATTTCAGGAGCAGCGTGACTTGAGGAGGGAGTGTAGGGAGCTTGTTGAGCTGCAAATGAGCTTCTTAAAATGAGCCTCTCCCTGAGCTGGCACAATTACACCCCTTCATGTGTGCAGTGTTAATCTCTACAAAGCTCTGGAGGAGAGATGTGGGGTGGGCAGAAGGATGCTTAAAGGTTTTCAGAGAATAGTCTATGAGGAAGTGTCTAGAAATCTAATCTTTTTATATTACATAAATAAAATGATTTTAGATGCAGTTTTTATACCTAAACTGCTGAGAGACAATCATAATGTTTTTTATCATGTCTCAGATAGTGCTTTATGTCAAATGGAGTATTTTTCTCTTAGGTGTATTTAGAAAAAACTCAAAACTTCAAAAACAAGGGAGATTTGGGTGAACACAATACATGTAGAGATAAACAGGACTGCCCACCCCCTCTGCCCACCATTCAATTAGAGTCTTAAATATCACTGACATCAGGTTTGACCAATTGAAAAGCATTTATAAAAGAACACAGCAAAGATTTGAAACTAGAGCAGGGTTGGTTTAGATTATTGAAAGAAGTTCTTCACCGTGAGAGTGCTGAGGCACTGTAACAGGTTGCCCAGAGGGGTGACAGTGGTCCCATCCCTGGAGACATTGAAGGCCAGGCTTGCTGAGGCTCTGAGCAACCTGATCTAGTGCAGGATGTCCCTGCTCCCTGCAAGAGAGTTGGACTAGATGACCTTTGAAGGTCCCTTACAACTCATTGCAATCTATGATATGAATTTGCACTATTTTTGGACAAAAAGGTGTGAAAATATCATTCCTAAGATTTGTGGCCCAATATTGTCTGATAGAAACAACCTTCTCCATTTCCATGTGGTTCTGTTCAGTTGATGCTACCTTTTTATGCCACCTGGATGAGTGTTGAAGTTTGCCACTACAGTTGAGTTTTCATCCAGCTCACAATTTTAGAGAATAAAAATAACCTTGAGAAGGATTTGCTGTGCTTTCTAACTTCTTAAAAAGATGCTACTAACATAGTTGTCTGAATTTAATTTCAGCAAGAGAAGGAAGAACAACATCAGCTGGCTGTCACTGCCTTCCTCAAAAATTCAAGGAAAGAGCATCAGCGTATTCTTGCACGTCGTCAGACTATAGAGGAGAGAAAAGAGCGCCTGGAAAGCCTGAACATCCAGCGTGAAAAAGAGGAGCTGGAACAACGTGAAGCAGAATTACAGAAAGTCAGGAAAGCTGAAGAAGAGAGACTGAGGCAGGAGGCAAAGGAAAGGGAGAAGGAGCGGATCCTGCAGGAGCATGAGCAAATCAAAAAGAAGACCGTTCGGGAGCGCTTGGAGCAGATCAAGAAGACTGAACTGGGAGCCAAAGCATTCAAAGATATTGATATTGAGGTAGATGACTTATTTTAGCCATTTAGTTGTTCTTTTTGGTGTTAAATTTCTGGGCTGCCTGAATTTTGTGGGTTTTACTTGTTTTGTGAACTGGTCCTATAAATAGGCTCTCTTAAAAATACCTGGTGTAGTGGGAAGTGTCCCTACCCATGGCTGGGGAGTTGGAACTAGATGATCTTTGAGGTCCCTTCCAACCCAAACCATTCTATGATATGATTCTATGAAAAATTAGACAGTTACACACATTTAATTTGCTCAACAATATAAATAAAACTTAATTCTGAGGTTGGTGGGATCTTTTTTAACTGGAGTGATTAAGTCCAACTCTTTGGTTCTCCCCAACCCTACCTTGTTGCTTGAACAGTGTGTGAAATACAGAATAGACCTGGAGATTTAATTTTGTAGCACATGAACTGTGTCTCCATTGAAAATTAACACACACATACTTTAGAGATCTTTTTAAAAATAAAATACAGGTTACCCAGAAAAAGTGAAAATAAATTAAGAATGTTTCTGAAGCAAATTAGTTTAAAAGTTAAGGGGGAAATGGGAGAAACTTGAGAGAAGCTTAAATAAACAAATCGCATATAACTTTACTTCGATTGTAGGATCTTGAAGAATTGGATCCTGACTTCATTATGGCCAAACAAGTTGAACAACTTGAAAAAGAAAAGAAGGAGCTTCAGGAACGTCTGAAGAATCAGGAGAAAAAGGTACAAAGTAGAAGAATGCCAACCCTTATCTATGCAGTACTTTAGGTAGTAAACCGGAGGTCCTATGTATATATGTATATATTGATGCTGATAATGTTGTTAAATGAGACTAAAAGAAGGTTAAAGGGTTCAAATCCAGCTGAGTTACTAATATTAGTGCACAAATCTGTTCTAATTTATGGTGTTGACTAGAAAAAGGACCCTTAAACTGTATATGAACTGAGTCTTAGTTGGAAAGACTTGCAATTGGAGAATGTTCAAATGGGGTGATGCCATTGCAGGGAAGCTAAATGTAATTAGTGGTGTGAGTTGTCACTGAAACAGGAAATTCCATTGCTAGAGTCCTTCTGGGTGGTCAAATAGGATTTGCCTGAAAGTTGTGTGACTTTGAAAGTATTAGGAACATGTTGTCAGAGTAAATAGGAATATATATAGAATTTATAACGTGGCAAGGTGAGATTCATCTAGGACTTGTACAATGTACAAGATGGAAATGGGTTGAACTGATAATAGACCAATTTAATTCACTTAAAACTGAACTGATAATAGAAATTGGTGTAAATTGGAAGAGGGGAGATTCATGGTAGATATAAGGAAGAAATTCTTCACAGTGAGGGTGGTGAGACATTGGAATAAGTTGCCCAGAGAGGTTGTGGATGCCTCCTCCTGGAGGGGTTTAAGGCCTGTGTAGATGAGGCATTGAGCAACCTGGTCTAGGGGAAGGTGTCCCTGCCCATGGCAGGGGGGTGGAACTAAGTGATCTTTAAGGTCTCTTCCAACCCAAACCATTCTATAAGTGACAGGTTTCCATGAATATCATTTAAGCATCAAGCTTGTAAGTTCCTACTTGGCAAAGTAGCTGAAAGCTAAACAGTAGAATCAGTAGTCACCTGGGTAAATACTATCTACCCAGAATATTCAGTAGATTCTGTGGAAGAATTCTGAGCCAGGACTTCCTTTTGGAGTTGTCTGAAGCTGTCAAGGCAAACACAATGAGTAAGGGTGGTTTGGTTTTATCTAGCCAAGTTGAATTTGTCTAAAAAGCTCCAGATACCAAGGGGTTATTTTTAGGGTTGGTCTTCCAGAATTTGTCTTTACATTATGACATGCTAAAGTTACATTGTCTTTGTTTAGATTGACTATTTTGAAAGAGCAAAACGCTTAGAAGAAATTCCTCTAATAAAGACTGCATATGAGGAGCAAAGAGTGCATGACATGGAGCTGTGGGAGCAACAGGAAGAAGAAAGGGTAAGAATTTTTTGTTCAAGTTACAATGAATGTAAAATCGTGGTGTTTGCACTTTTTTTCTTCTCAGCTCAACCCAAGGGAGGAAAGGAAAAAATTGGTATTAATAATGAAGTGTTAGCTTTGCAGTTTCATTGTGCTAGCAGACAATATAATATTCTCTTTAGGATCTGAAAAGGGAAAATATAATTTCTCTTTTGACTTGCTGGAGGAGCCTGAATGCAAATACATGGTAAGATTTTACTTTGTAATACCTATTATTATCTATTTTTAGATCACCACTTTGCAGTTGGAGCGTGAGAAGGCCCTTGAGCATAAGAACAGACTCTCAAGGATGCTGGAGGATAGAGATTTATTTGAAGCCAGACTCAAAGCATCACGAAGAACAGTTTATGAGGTACATGAGATATGGTATTGTAATAAAGTACTCTCCAAAAATGAGGAACTGAATATGTGACTCAGTAATTCTTCAGGAAATCTAGAGACAAATGAATTTCTAGAATGGTTCACAATTATGTAATGGTTTATCTTCTGCTTTGAAAAAAAAAAAAAAGTCAAAAATAAGATATTCTTTCACACATTCCTAGATATTAGTACTTGTTATTTTTGACAGCTTTTNGGAAAACTAAAAACAAATGAATTTCTAGAATGGTTCACAAATTTGTAAAGGGTTTTCTTTTGCTTTTAAAAAAAAAAAAAAAGTCAAAAATAAGATATTCTTTCACACATTCCTAGATATTAGTACTTGTTATTTTTGACAGCTTCTTTAATAGCTTATATGGAAAATTAAAGTTAGGTAGGTCATTTAATTTCAATGCAACTATTCGCAAGCCAGCTCTGTCAGTGCAAAGAGTTGGACTTTTTGTGGTAATGGAATAATACTGACAGTTGTACCAAAGCTGAGAAGTAGACAGGAATAGTTGCCTGTTGTTTTTCTTAGTCTTTTTTGTTTAAATTTGGAGGTTATTTTGATTAGTCTGAATATTTGTAACTCCAGGTTGTGTTTTATGTTTGCAAAATCTATTAACAGATCAGAGCTTTCGTTTCTTGCTCTGCATTTTTAAAGTTCTACATTTGCTGGCTGTTTATACCTTTGGCTATGTCACATAAAGAACTGATTAAAATAAGGGAAAAAAACATAAAAGGTATTACGTTAAAATAAATTAAGTTACTGCATAAGATTCTTTGCAACAATATAGGTAATTTTAGGTAATGTAGTTTAGGTACAGGGAAATTATTGTTCAGGTAATTGCTTTCCTGAAAAACAGACCAGGGGCTAAAATTGTGCCTGCTGATTGTCTTCTAAACAGGAATATATTCCTTTGTGCAAAATTTATTGCAGAAAAGGCTGAAATGGCAAATAGGTAGTTGATTTAATGAAGCAAAGTTATTTTGAGCCACAAAGGTGGTTATGCAGAGCCAGGAAGATGATGAAGGGAAGGGATTGGAGCATCTCCCTTCTGAGGAGAGGCTGAGGGAGCTGGGTCTCTTTAGCTTGGAGTATAGGAGACTGAGGGGTGACCTCATTAGTGTTTATAAATATATAAAGGGTGAGTGTTAGAAGGATGGAGCCAGGCTCTTCCCAGTGACATCCAGTGATAGGACAAGAGGTAATCGGTGCAAGCTGGAATACAGAAGGTTCCACAGAAATAAGAGAAAAAAACTTGTCAGGGTGTATGTGACAGCAGTGGCACAGGCTGCCCAGAGAGGTTGTGGGGTCTCCTCCTCTGGAGACATTCAAACCTTGTCTGAACACATTCCTCTGTGACCTGATTTGGTTGTTTCTACTCCAGCAGGAGTTCTGGACTAGTTGATCTCTTGAGTTTCCTTCCTATCTCTGTCATTCTGTGATCCTGTGCAGCTTTATTTGGCAATCTGTGTAACAGTGTAGCTCTTAAACATTGCAGTGGTGGTATTTTCACGTGTATTCCCTGTATTTCAGGATAAACTCAAGCAGTTCCAGGAACGTTTGGCAGAGGAGAGGCGTAACCGTCTGGAGGAACGCAAGAGACAACGCAAAGAAGAGAGACGCATCACTTACTACAGGGAAAAGGAGGAGGAAGAACAGAGATTACGAGAGGAGCAGCTGCTTAAAGGTATAATTGAGAGTGTACCTATTTGTTGCATCCTTTACCCATTCTAGATGCATACACAGCTAATTTCAGCTTTCCCTGTTTCACAATACTGGAGGAGGGAAGTCTTTCCACTTCAGTCAGTGGTGAAGATTGTGTTTGTTGTTATTAGTTTACATTTTACCTAATTCACCTTATAAATACTTAATTCTACAGCACAGAATTGAAGATACAGCTTTATAGGAGGAAAGGATAATAAAAGCAAACGGATGTTTACTGCCTTTCCTTTCTCCTACACGTGAATAAAGGAGGAGATAAAGTAGGAGAGGCTAATGTCTAAAATTGAAGTCTCAGCTTTATGTTTAGTTAGAGTTCTGTCCATTTCTTTGTGCATGTCTTAAAGAGAATAGAAAAAGACTGTTGGTGTCAGATCAAGAATTCAAAGGTGTGACTTGCACACCTTTCTTTGTGAATTCCTGTGTCTGGTAGCCTGCTTCAGTGCTTTGGAAGAGAAGAGGTAATAAGCATCCCATAAGGTTAATTTCTATTCTAATTGACATGTGGGTGAATATTTTGTATATCAGACTTCATAATCACACAATATTTAAAATTCAGACAAAACCTGACTGCCCTGAATGTCAAATTTCTGACACTGATAGCTGTTTTTTTGATTTAACCTTTTCTAAAGAAGGGATCCTTCCTTAGAAGGAGGATCTGAGGTAGTTAGTCATATTTTAGCTGGCTTATTTTTGGTCTGTACATCAAATTAATGTATGACTACTGGAACATTTTCTTTCTCATTGTTGTTCAAAATGTCACATTAAATTGATGTTTCAGGCTTCCTTTTCCTATTGCTTTTGAATTAGATACTCCTAGAAAAGACATTGTATGATTTGTTATGCTCATTCTGTGAAATACTTAGATATCTTAGTTTTCCTAGTGAGTCATCAACTGAGAGAGATTGTATTTTGTCACCTTGTCGTTGATTCAGCAAAGTATTTATGTGGGTAATATGTTCTGTTTTTGTTTGGAACTCTAGAGCGTGAGGAAAAGGAGCGCATTGAGCGTGAGAAGCGTGAGCAGGAGCAGCGTGAGTACCAGGAGCGTGTCAAAAAACTTGAAGAACTGGAGAAGAAGAAACGTCAGAGAGAAATGGAGATAGAGGAAAGAGAGCGTCGTCGGGAGGAAGAAAGGAGAGGTCTGGATGATCCCTTTTCAAGAAAGGTAGGTAATAAATACAGGTTTCTTGTCTTTTTCTCATCCTTCTTTTTTGGAAGAAGATGGTGAGGTTGCCCAGAGAGGTTGTGGATCCCCCCTCCCTGGAGGTGTTTAAGGCCTGGCTGGATGAGGCATTTAGCAACCTGGTGTAGTGGGAGGTGTCCCAGCCCATGGCAGCAGGTTTGGAACTAGATGATCTTTAGGGTCACTTCCAACCCAAACCATTCTATGATTCATCTTTGAAAAATTATAAATTAATTATTTTAAGTTGTAGCATAAATAGCTAATTTAGGACTTAGGTAATTGTCACACAGTTTCAGCTCACTATCGGTAAGTGGAATTTGTAGTTTAGTAACAAGGTGATACAAGGAAACTACTTGCTCTCCGTGCTGTTTAAAACCTAGACAAATACTGTCTAAAACTTATATTAAAATTTCTTCAGCACAAAAGAAGAAAAGTTATGTTGGAAGCGAATGTAGTTACTTATGCCAAAGTCAGGAATTAGAGTAGATATTGAAGGAAAATCCCAGACTAAACATAAAATCTGAGTTTTCTATTTTATGAGAAATGTGAAGAATGTGTCAGCAACTTCCTTTTGACAAGTCTGAGTATTGGGGGAAATCATTATCTGACTCCCAACAAGAAATAAAGAAAGAAACAAAGCAAATAACTTACTTTGAAATGGGCAGAAAAGTCTTCATTTTGAGGTATTCAGAATAAATGTTCTTATCTTCTTTCGGTGTGCAGGAGTCTCGTTGGGGTGACAGAGAGTCTGAAAGCTCTTGGAGAAGAGGTGGTGAGACAGAATCTGAGTGGCGACGAGCACCACTGGAAAGGTAATCCCTGAGTTACTGAACTCCATTTATATTGGCTCAAAATGTGTAGACTCCTTTCTTACTGCTAAAATTGTACCAACTGTATGTCATCTCATGTCCTTGCATCTCTGAAAGTTACCCTACATGATCTCAGAATGAGAGGTTCTATCTTGGAACTGCATTCAGACAGTGTTCCTGTTTTATTTTGCTTAATATGTGAAAGCTGCCAAACACTTTCTGCATGGGATAAACAAGTTCTTCTTTACTTTCTTGCTTTTTTTTTTTAAATTAAAAATTTCTGTCCTTAAACATTGGTGTCAGGTGTAAGTACAGAATGGGGGAGGATGACAAACAAATGCAGGGCTCTTAGATGGAAAGGAATTTTTGATGAAATTAGGAAATAACAAAATAAAAGTGATGATGTTTGAATGTAATTGCAAAGGAAAGGTGTAATTTTGGGTTCTTTAGCCCCTGGTCTGCCTTCAGTTGGATTTTAACCTGAAGGGAAAATGTTTTGTCTAGTTCAACATATCTGTATCCAATTGCTCCTTGAAACATGACATGACAAGTGTTTAGGTTGGATATAAGAAAGAAGTTCTTAACTGTGAAGGTGGTGAGACACTGGAAGAGGCTGCCCAGAGAGGTTGTGGATGCTCTCTCCTTGTTTAAGACCCGTCTGGATGAGGCATTGAGCAACCTGGTGTAGTGAGAGGTGGCAGGGGGATTGGAACTAGATGATCTTTAAGGTCCCTTCCAACCCAAACTGTTCTGTGATTCTAAGCAATATTAAAAACATGAAAAAGGTAGTAAAAGGGAGTTGACTATTATTTCACATCTTTCCTATTTTGGGTTGAGTTAAAAGATAAGGAAAATAAAATTTATCATCCTGTAACAGTGGCAGAGTCTACTGTGTGAACTTTACCAGAAAACTTGTGGTTTATTTGGTAAAGCTGTCTGCAGTCTTTCAGCTCTTGGAGATGTGGAGGTGGAATTTTAGAGTGCCTTGAAAAACTAGGTTATTTATTTGAAACTGGGTTGCATTACTAGCAGTGTCATTCACTAATATTCTTAATATTCCTGCATCCCTCTGTTCTTACTCATCAGATGCTGTTTGACTCTTAATTTTGATGAGCTTTTGAAGTGAGAGTTAGGTTTTCTTCAAGGAAAGGGCAAAAGCTGAAATATGAACAATTGAACTTGTCAAACAAGGTGGAGGGGAGGAAGTAAAGAGGCATAATTTCACCTGCAAGTGTAAGTTTTAGAATTAGAGTAGCAATAGTTTAAAAATAGATTTAAAAATCCTAAAAACCCAGTACTTAAGTTTGAACGAAATTGAGCTCATTCAGTGAGCTGTATAAGCATTTATTTCACATCCCTTACATCAACCAACCCAGATTTTTCAAAGGAGGAGATTATCCAGTTTGAGTCTAAGTGGAAATTAACACCCTCCATGTCTTGTTTTTATCTCCCAGCTCGATAGTAATTCTGTTCTCCCTTGTTCTTCCAAAGCTAGGAGATAAACTGCTCTCAATTCCTTGAAATTCTTGTGAAGCAGAGTTGTTGTAAAAACTGTTTCCTCTTTGTTCTCACCTCTTGAATTCCTACATTTGTTGTTTTGTAGCAAGTTATTGCTATTCTTGTGTTTATGTTTTAGTAGCACAGTGGATTTCCAAACCTGGGGGGATTTTTCTTCGGCTTATTGTTTTGCTTTTGTTTGGTTTTTTGGGTTTTATTCCTTGAGATTCTACTTCAGTGCAGTTTCCCTTCTCTTGCCAAGAGGCAGGTAGCAGTGCATCTCTGCCACATATTGCTGCTTGTTTCTTTTTTCCTGAGGAACTAGCCTAGGAATGTTCATTTCCTATCTGGTGGCAAGGTTTATGGTCCAAACCTATCTGTAAAATCCTATAGAAATTAAACTAAATGGTTTATCCAGAGAAGGGGGATGCCTAATTTGATGGTTGTGGGATTTTTAATAGTGGGGTTTTTTTAGCATGAAGCCTTAGCTTGAGTTTGTTGGGGGAGTCTTGGTGTAGAAGCCAGATGTCTTCTCTGTTACATTGCAGCAGGTAACAAAGGACTGCATTTACCCTCTTCAGACTGTAGTTTTGAAGGAGATAAACTGTTAATTCTTTTCTGAAGCTGGAGGGATGGTGACCTACCACTTTTCCATAGTGTGAAGGCAGTTTAGATATGTTCATTTGAGAGACACAAACTGTACAATGTGTTTCCAACCACCCATCCAGTGGATACATTCAGAAATGTATGGGATTTGATGATGTTGAATATGCAGCTTTCCTGGATGTTAGATTCTAATTTTCACTCATTCCTTCATGGTTTTGTAGAGATTGGCGTCGAGGAGAACCAAGAGATGATGAAAGACCTTTCAGAAGAGGAGATGATCTGCCCAGACGTGGGGATGACCTTCCTCGACGAGGAGATGACCTTCCCCGACGTGGTCCTGCGGAAGAAAAAGAACGTCCTTCTACAGAATCCACAGAGGACAGACCACCAAGACGTGAAGGGGATGAGGACAGGCCACCAAGGCGAGAAGGGGATGAGGACAGACCTCCCAGACGTGGATTGGATGATGACAGGCCTCCTAGACGTGGATTGGATGATGACAGGCCTCCTAGACGTGGATTGGATGATGACAGGCCACCCAGGCGTGGATTGGATGATGACAGGCCTCCCAGACGTGGATTGGATGATGACAGGCCACCCAGGCGTGGTTTGGATGATGACAGAGGGAGCTGGCGGGCTGCAGATGAAGATAGAGGTCCTAGACGTGGCATGGATGATGACAGGCCACCAAGACGTGGCATGGATGACGACAGGCCACCAAGACGTGGCATGGATGATGACAGGCCACCCAGACGTGCTTTGGATGACGACAGGCCACCGAGGCGCGGATTGGATGATGAAAGAAGCAGTTGGCGTGCAGCAGATGATGACAGAGGACCCAGGCGTGGGCTGGATGATGACAGGCCACCCAGACGAGCTTTGGATGATGACAGGCCACCCAGGCGTGGGCTGGATGATGACCGGGGCAGCTGGCGTGCTGCAGATGACGACAGAGGTCCCAGGCGTGGGATGGATGATGACAGAGGTCCCAGACGCGCCATGGATGATGACAGAGGTCCAAGACGTGGAATGGATGATGACAGAGGTCCAAGACGTGGAATGGATGACGACAGAGGTCCCAGGAGAGGGATGGATGACGACAGAGGTCCCAGGAGGGGGATGGATGATGACAGGATGTCAAGGCGTGATGATGACAGGGGACCATGGCGTAACGCGGATGATGACAGGGTCTCCAGACGAGATGATGACAGGGGTCCATGGCGTAGCAGTGATGATTCAAGGCCAGGTCCTTGGAGACCATTTGGAAAACCAGGTAAAACATAATGACATAGTAATCAACCCTCTAGCACTGTGATAACTCAGTACATAGTGAGTGTGACATATATGGTACCAGAGATAGAATCATAGAATAGTTTGGGTTGGAAGGGACCTTAAAGATCATCGAGTTCCAACCCCCCTGCCATAGGCAGGGAAACCACCCACTGGATCAGGCTGCTCAGGGCCTTGTCCAGCCTGGCCTTAAACACTTCCAGAGAGGGGGCAGATGGGAGAATTTAATTTGGCTAATGTGGATGCTCTTCTGCTTAGTAGAATGAAACCTTTTAATTTGTTTCAGCTAAAAAAGTACATCGAAAATGCAGCAGTGTCCATTGCTTGCCTGGTCGATACCTAAAGATACCATGTAGTAATGTTGGTGCAGAAACAAAATAGACAAGTGGAATGATGTAATAGGAGAGAAACATTTCACTTGGACACCTCCATCTCCTTGACTCCTTGATATGTCTGAAATTTACTTCCTCCTAGGGATTTTGGTACATCATAGAATCAGAGAGTTGGAAGGGACCTTCAAAGGGCATCTAATCCAACCTCCCTGCAGTGAGCAGGGACATCTTCCACCATCTCAGCTTGCTCAGAGCCTCAGCAAGCCTGACCTTGATTGTCTCCTCTCTGGGCAACTTGGGCCATCGTTATCACCACCCTTATGGTGAAGAACCTCTTAAAGTCTAGTCTAAACCTGCCCTACTTTAGTATAAAACCATTGTCCCTTATCCTATTGCTACATGCTCAACCAGATGGTCTCTCCCCAGGTTTCCTGTAACCCCTTCAGATAGTGCTATGAGGTCTCTCATTCAAAAGGGTCCTATTTTTATTGGGATTTTTTACATATATAAATATATTCCAAATTTTACCATTAAATTTTGGCTTCTGTGACTACCTTTCTTGAAAATCCAGCTTTGGTTGGAAGCATACAACCTTCTGAGGTCCTTTACAATCATAATTACCCTATTGTATAGTTTCTANCCCTTATCCTATTGCTACATGCTCAACCAGATGGTCTCTCCCCAGGTTTCCTGTAACCCCTTCAGATAGTGCTATGAGGTCTCTCATTCAAAAGGGTCCTATTTTTATTGGGATTTTTTACATATATAAATATATTCCAAATTTTACCATTAAATTTTGGCTTCTGTGACTACCTTTCTTGAAAATCCAGCTTTGGTTGGAAGCATACAACCTTCTGAGGTCCTTTACAATCATAATTACCCTATTGTATAGTTTCTAATCTTAAATCTTACTGATGATGAACGGTACAACTGTTTCTTCTTTTCAGAATTTCTGAAGACATTTAATTGTTAGATTTTTATTTCCTGTTCCTTTTATTGAGATTTATCTTCCACATCAACAACATAGAACAGGCACTAATTCTTCAATCCAGACGGTGGCAAAGCTGTTGTAAATCTTGATACTTGCACTGGAATAAGCTTTCACTTTTTTTCCAATTTGAAGAAAAAAGGCTGCATAAGAAAGAAATTTCATAAATAACTGAACAATACTGCAGGAGGCAATGTAAATTACAGCTGTATTTTCAAGCAGTGAATTAAAAAAGCAGTGCTTGCTTAAAGTCTCCTCACTTGTAGATGTTCACAGAGGTGTCTGCTGTCTGAGCTGCCCCCTTCACTTCTTCTTGCACTTACTTTGCACAAGACTTTGAGGAGTTTGTGGTTTCTGATTGCAAGCTGCCAGGGTGTGATGAGCTTTGCTCAGTGTCACAGGCAATCAGTCCCCATATATCAGGTAGATGTTACTATCTTCATTTTAAGCTGTTTCTGTAGTTTTTTTCAATGTGTTCACTTTTTCCAGGCATCTTGAGGGACCAAAACTTTGAAGAATCTGTTTCTGTGAGGGTATCAAAGGATTCTTTGTCCACAGAGAGATCAGAAGTCATAGAATAGTTGGGGTTGGAAGGGTTCCCTCCAGGAAGGAGGCATCCACAACCTCTCTGGGCAACCTGTTCTAGTGTTTCACTACCCTCACCTTAGAGAAGTCCCTCACAAATTCCTTTGACTCTTTTTTTTCTTCTTTCTAGGAGGATGGAGAGAAAGAGAAAAGGCTCGTGAGGACAGCTGGGGGCCTCCTAGAGACTCCAGACCTGCAGGAGACCGTGAATGGGATAGAGACAAAGATCGTGATGAAAACGAGAAGGAGCGTGAATTTGATAGAGAGAGAGATTTTGACCGAGACGATCGTTTCAGGCGTCCCAGGTTTGACTTCTCTCTTTAGATACTTCCTTGATACCATTAAAAAAATGATAATAAAAAAATAAAGATGCCCTGCTGATGAAGAAAGAATGTGACGTGGCCTAGTGAAAGAAACAGCAGATGACTTTAAGCACTTAAAAGAGTAGTGGCATTTTGGGGGGTTTTTGATTTGTTATATCATAGAGTTGGAAGGGACCATCTCCAATCCCCCTACAGTGAGCAGGGACAATCTTTTCCTAGATCAGGTTGCTCAGAACCTCATCAGGCCTGGCCTTAAATGTCTCCAGGTATAGGGCTTCCACATGGACACCTGTCTTGTATTTGAAGACAACATTAGTTGCTCACAGAAGGAAGCCCAAAATGCTTTATGACTTTTAAGATATATATATATATAGGGGGGAAGAGAGAGATGTTTGTTTTTTTTTAACCTGTTATTAAAAGAATTTCATGTTTGATTCCTGAAGAACATGAGATTTAGAAGTACATCTGAGTATGTTGTATGTTAAATAGTGAACCCCTGGGCCTGAAAATGCCTGTGCTGTGATTCATTATTGTTTCTTTTCATAGTAAAGATAAAACTTTAATGTCTGGTCTTTTTCTTAATATTTTGATTGACAAAAGGGATGATGCTGGTTGGAGAAGAGGGCCAGCTGAGGAAACTTCCAGCTGGAGAGATTCAGGTCGTCGTGAAGATTGGGACAGAGGTGGTCGTGACATGAGAGATCGACGTGCTGATGACAGAGAGCCACCCCTCAGAAGAGGACCACCTCCCAGATCTGACCGGGAAGAACGTATGTTTTTCTTAGTGTTTTATAAAGCTTACATTCATTATTTGGCTTTCATGTTCCTCTTGATAGTGCTAGGATGTGACAAAGTGGGAGTAAGATCTATTTTCAGCCACTGCAACTCCCTTGGCATAATTCAGGTAATAGAAACTTCAGTGTAATTGAGAGTTTTTTCTTGAATCTTTGAGTCATAGCATCACAGAATTACCTTGATAATAATTTTTCAGATCACTGAGTCCAACCATCAACCCAGCTCTGACAAGAACCATACCTCTAAGCTCTGTGTCTGCCCATAAATTAAATACCTGCAGGGATGGTGCCTCAACTGCTGCCCTGGGCAGCCTGTTCCAATACTTAATGTCCCTTTCAGTGTAAATTCTTTCCTAATACCCAGCCTAACCCTCTCCTGGTGCAACTTCTGACTGTTTCCTCTTGTCCTGTTGAAGTCGCATTCCTCTGTAGAATCATAGATTAGTTCTGGTTGGAAGGGACCTTGAAGATCATCAAGTTCCAACCCCCCTGCTATAGGGAGGGACATCTGCTCAGTGCCTTGTCCAGCCTGGCCTTAAACACCTCCAGAGAGGGGGCATCCACAACCTAGTTTTCCTTAAATTTGGTCCTTTGTCTCAATGAAAACTATATAAATACTAATGCACCACTATTTTATTGCCTTCTTTCAACTAAATCTTAGTTATCTGTAGCAGAAGGATAACATTTTAAGGAGGCAGGTTTCACAGTAAGATTATGGTGAATTAAATTCTTGTACTTAAATTTTGGAGCTACATCTCCTAGAAATTAATTTCTGGCTTATTAGAATGTGTGGGAAATGTTTCCAAACAAGGCCTTGTGGTTTTCACACTTATTAATGGTACTAATTTTGATGAACAGCCTATTTTAATTACATACCTTACCCCGTTTTAATTATGTGCATTTATTATCCTTTGCTGTGTTTCTAAGATACAGTAACATAAAGTACATTTAGCCTGAGATGCTACATCTTCCAGTTTGGGCATTTTATGGTTCATAATCCAAATTGATCCCTGCCCCAAGTATGGGGTCTTCCTGAAGGTGGGGTATGGAAGTACAGGCTGTAAGAGCAAAGCAGATTGGTACAGAACACATCATATGGGACAGCAGTTGATGGAAAGGTTGGGGGTTTTCAGTGTGGAGGTTTATAATTTATTAAAAACTTTTGGTGTTGGGATCTGACACAGCTTTGATCACTCTGGGCTGAGGTAGAATTCTTAATATCCTTTTGGTGGAACTGAATGATTCTTCATATGAGTAAAGGATGGTGAATGGTGTTCCCAGTGGAATTGTGTCATCCAGTGCCACTTACACCTCTCATTTCAGTGGGCTGAAGAGTAGGTGGTTGACTTTTCAGTCAATGAACACCTGAATACTTTCCACAAGTGTTTTTTAAGTTAGGATGTTTTTCTCTTTTCAGAGTTCACTCATTTCTGTCTAGACCTTTGGGTGCTTTTAATTCTTCTAACAATGTAAGAACATATTTTACATCAAAAACTCATGTACATCAATGGAAAAATCTTATACAATGATTGTATTAAAGATGATTCTTGAGTTGCTCACAGCTATTCTTAAAAGAGGCTTGAGCAGTTTGTGTCCATTATTACACTATAAAATTACACTGTGCATTGTGCTGCCATCATCACACCACCTCCTGGCAAGGCTTGAGAATCAAGAAATTAGGCTGCTGGTGCCAAGAGTGTTTGTTTTTTCTTGTCTTTGTGTCTTTGTAGCGAGCTCGTGGCGCCGTTCCGACGACAGGAGAGAAGAACGTGGAGAGGAACGTGGAGAAACAGTTCGTCGCTCGGCTCCTGCTGCTCCTCCAGCTTCTGCTCCACCACCAGCATCAAAGGATCGAGAGAGAGATGGGGAGAAGGAGAAGGGCTCCTGGAAAACAGAAAAGGAGCGTGAGCCCGTTCGCCGCACTAAAAATGAGACAGACGAGGAAGGTTGGACCACCGTAAGACGTTAAGCCAGGCTCACGCCGAGTTTAAACCATGTTTTAGCTTTTGATTTGGTGGAATCCACGGGATTATATTTGTGCTTATAAAACATTCTGAATTGGAATTCTTTAACAAATGTTTTTGAGGTAACATGAAAGCATGAGCTTGAATTACTTACTCATATAGATTGATCATGCACAAAACTCACAGCAGAAGGTTGGAAATTTGAATGCCCGTTCTTTTTTTTTCTTTTTTTTTTTAATTTCAAAATGATGCTTATTCCATGGGTCATTTGTTGCTAAAATAAAAAAGAAGCAAGTCCAGCAACTGTCTTGAGTAATGCTTCTATCTTGCACCAAAACAGGGCTGACCTTTATATTTTTAGTCTTTCTTAATTTGGAATGTGATATTATTGTTACAGAATGTGCGTTTCAAAACACTTCACACAGTGGAATTATTGAAGAAGCAAAGCTAAACAAATTTCCATAATTAGCCAAAAAATAAAAATATAAAAGCCCTCTTTGATATAGACACCTTTGAGGGCAGGCGGTTTCCAAGAGGCGTGTTTTATGGCCATCTAAATTCAGTAAGTTGTTTAAATTTGAATTAAATATGATAAACACAATGAGCACTAGCTACACTGGGATATTTTGTGTAGATTTACTTGAATACCTAAAGCCTGGGAGGCCATTTTTGAAGTCATTGTCCCAGCAATGCCTACTGCTGCCATGTCCAACCATAGAACTTCAAGCTTCTCTGATTTGAGTGTTTGGGTGAGCAAAAGGCTGTGTATTTTCTGTTGCCAACATCACAACTGCTTCTTTCCATGACTTGGATCATTCATGCCTTTCAAGGATTTATAAATATTGTCATATTTAAAATGTGTGGTGGTTTTTTGGAGAAATTGTTGAATCTTCCCCCTGACCTCCACCCCGATTCTTTGTCTTCAGGGTCAATTCTTTCCCTTTCCAAGCAAGTGATTTGTAGTAATGGCTGTGTTGACTTCAATTTTTGGGGTGTGGTAGCAACGATTAACTATCTGGTCATACTGAAGCCAACACAGAACTTGCTGCTTTGTGTTTCTTCGATGATAAATAAACAACTTAAGGAATTGACTGCTACAGTGTTTTGACTTTTTAGTAACTTTCTGCAGGGTAGGTGAAGGCAGATTAACTGCTTTTCTGGAGGAGAAGGTGACATCTGGGATAGTTTCTTCCTGAGAAACCTGGTTGAATTTCAACATGCATGGTAAAAAGTTGTGATTACTCCTTTTGGTTTTTCTCTGTCCTCTTCTGAGCTTTCTAGGTCTGTTCACTTCTCAGGAAATGCTCTTGTAGTTATCAGCTGAGGGACAGATCTTTGTGCCTTTGAAGCTTCTTTGAGTCACTTTGTTCATTGTTTGATGAGTCAGTCAGAACAGTTGTTTTCTAAACAGTGAACTCTGCTCTTCACCTCCTGGCTTTCCATTCCATGTCATAGCATTACAGAATCAATCCTGGATTTCAACAAGTGAAGGCAGGCTGTGTTCCTCAGAATCACATTTGTCCAGTGTGGTCTTGAAAACCTCCAAACATGGAGACTACAATCTGTCTGGATAACATCTTATAGAATCATAGAATAGTTCAGGTTGGAAGGGACCTTAAAGATCATCAAGTTCCAACCCCCCTGCCATAGGCAGGGACACCTCCCACTAGATCAGGCTGTTCAGTGCCTTGTCCAGCCTGGCTTTAAACGCCTCCAGAGAGGGGGGCATCCACAGCCTCTCTGGGCAACCTGTTCTTGACTTTCCTCAACAATGAATAACCATAACTCTTCACTTTATTTTGGCTTTTTTCTGTTGTCTCTTATCCTTGTGCTCTGCCAGGAAAAGCCTGACTTTTTCTCCTGATAGCTTTTGGTTGGTGCTGTTGGTCTCTCCCAAAGACTAAACAAGCTCTTTTCCTCCAGGCAGATGCTCCAGCCCCTGACCATCTTGCTAGCTCGCTGCTGAACTGGCTCAAATTTGGTTTTGTCGTCCTTTTAGGGGGTGGAAACTTGTGCCAAGGTGAGGTTTACTCAGAGTTGAGTAAAGGGAGATGCTCTTTTGTCATCTGCAGGCTCTGTCCCTGTTCAAACAGACTGAGATGTGCTGGCTCATGCTCAGCGTCATACCTGCCCAGGGCCCTGGTGGAATCTGAGTCATCTCCAGCCTGTCATTGTGAGGGCAGGACTGTGCTCTTCTCCTTGATGAATGTCATCAGGCTCCTGCTCGGCCTCAGGATGGCAGCCCTGTCCCAAGTGTATTGTGGTGTCATCCACAAACTTGCTGTTGTCTCCAGGTCCTGTAGAAAGGGCAGGTCCCAGGACAGATTGACTCCCTGTGACATCCCACCCCATTGACCATGACTCTGAGCCTGAACATCCAACCACTTTTGCTGCTCACCTCCATCTTGGGCACAAGACTCTATGAGATAGTGTAGCTGAAGCTGAGATGAAGAACACCCACCCTTCCTTCACTTGTCCATAAAGTTACTTTGTAGAGGGCTGGTGGTTTGGGCACACTTTACCCTCAGAAATCCAAGCTGACTGTCCTCAGTCACTTCCTACATGTTCCCAAAAACATGCTTTGAGGAGACCTCAGCCATGATTTTAGCAGGAACTGAAGTGACACTATCTGACCTATAGCTTCTCAGATGGTTCTTTGGGCCTTTTCTGAAGATGGGTGCAACATTTGTCTTTCCTAAGTCATCAGTGAGATGTAAAGAGTAGCTACACCTACAGTCCTTTATTTTTAATATTATCCAAAGAAAGACATTTTTATATGGGGATGAATATTTGACCAGCTAAAACTCTGCCCAAATCTACTTCCATTGCAAACACATAAAATTCTCAGCTTTGAGAAAGACCTGTGGTGTGAACCTTGAGACACAGGAGTTTATTTCAACCACTTGATCACTGGAACACCAACTGTAGAGGTCAAACCCCATTGCTGACCACAGCCAGCACCTCCATCCACTGCTGTAATGAAAAAATCAGTGCAACCTGGCCTTGAAGACATCATGAATTCTCCATCATGCTGTTTGAGGGATTCATGTTCACTTAAACATCTAAACTCTCCAGGGCACCTCAGAAGAACACAGACTGCCCCATGTGTGCTAAGAAGGCAGAATCTGAGGCTGCTGCTGGTTAAGCAGATGCAAATGTTGCTCAATTAAAACAAAATCTCAAGAGCAAAGCAAGAAGAGTGTGAAGAGTCCTGTTTGTTTTCCTGCTCCAGGAGCAGCCAACCCCAAGCTGGTGGGAAAGGCTGAAGACCACCAGGCTGCTCAGCAGAAGCAGGGTATGGATATTTTTATTATACTTTTTCTAAAAAGCCTTTGTCCTATAAAATAAAATCAATATTTTTGAAGAGTTGGCAGACAGGGCAGGGGCAGTGAATGAAGTGATGCCACACCAGGCTGGGCATGGCCACAGTTGCATCTCAGGACACTTCATGACCCTGCTCAGATGGACATCCATGCTGTCACAAACACCTTGAGGAGCTACAGGGGGGCTGGTGACCAGCCATGGGGCCTCAGACTGGAAGAGGAGAAATGTTACTCCAGTCTTGCTGTAAATAAAATGTATCTTTGATGTTTCAACAACCACAGGCTGCAGATGTTGATGGAAATGGTTACATTTAAGCAAGTTCTCCTTCTGTTACTAATAAAACACTGTTAAATTGTATAAACCCACAATGGAAAGGTCAATGAAATGCAATGTTCAAACAGGCACTGGTGCCCATCCCACGTGGTTTGTGGTAAGAAGAGCAATAAGGGGCACAAGTGGCAGAAGAAGAGCCCTGAACCTCCTGATTACACCATGGCAGGACCAGCTAGAACTTCAATCCTCTATGCTTTGTCTGGTCCTGAGCTTGAGAAGAATTATTGACTCGATTATGATAGGATGGAAGTTCTACAAGCCATTCCACTGCTTTGTGCTAATCAAAGTCTCCCTTGCTGCAACTCAAGATCTGTCAGCCCTTTCAATCCTGCGCAGGAGGACAATTCATTGCTCTGCTATGTCTTTTCCACACTTGAAGACTTCAACATCTCACTTTGCTTTGCCCATACTACAACCATATTAGAAGTAGTTATCTTCCCACCTTGATAGACCATCTCCAGTATATATTGTCCTACAAATTCAGTGTGTCAAACTGTCACATCTGTGGGAAGCAGGGACATTTTACATCCAGGATGGTTGAACATCACACCAGTGGTGAGCAGTGGGATTAGGAGAAAACCCTGCCCAGACAGGACTCTCACTGAAGATGGGCACAGACCTGTCCAACTTCAGCTGGACCAAGTTATCTGAGCACCTCAAAGTGGTTTTTAATTAATTAGCTCACTTTTCAACAAGACCAGTATCAATTGATGATGATGTTCATTCTTTTTCATTCCTTTTAGTAAAATACCACTATGGAAAGATTCCACCACTTATTTCCCTGAAACAAAGTGGTTCTCTGAAGCTAATTTTTTTTTTAATGACTGTAATCTTTGGATTTGCAGATGAGATGGCTGTAGAAGAAATTAAAAAGCAACATCAGGCTGTTCTTAGACCTCTTCTGTGGAGCAGAAGTTTCTCAGACCTCTACCAACCTGGGCTCCTTTCAGATCCAGCTTTTTGCTGTCCCCAGCATTCAAGTTACTCGTGTAAATTGCTTCCAGTGCTTTAAGGAATCAAAGCAACACCATAATCACTACCCATTGCAATGAGCTTTTCAGAGTCACCAAGAAAAGGGACATTCCTGCTAACTCAGTACCACAGCAAATGGCAGGAGCTCAGAAAAAAAACCTTTCAAATGTCCTTAGAGGTTCTGTCTTTACAAGACACTGACTTGCAGAAGTTTAAAGGGCACATTGTTCCATTGAATGATGATGTAACTGCAGAGCCTTGCTCTCAGGCTGCTTTTTTCTCCATTCTCTTTGACATCTCCTCTCTGGTACAGTTTGAAGGGGGTGGTTCCTCTCCCTCACTGGTCTTTTGTAGCTGTCACTCCACCATTCCACCTGCCCAGCCCAAAGCTATGGCTCTGACAGGCAACTCTCAGCCCTTCCAGAGCAAGGCTACAAGGAGAGAAGAAGCTGGGAGCAATAAAAAGCAGCAGAATCCCTGGATGCAGCAGTTCTCCTGGGAGGAAAAAGGCAAAGCACCTTCCAAAGCAGAGGATCTTCTGGCATCTTGATGAACTTCCAGGCTTTGCACTACAACTGGGGTTACAAAGCAGCTCAGTGGCCACCTTGCAGCCAGCCTGGCCAGAATTACCCCTCAGAAAACACCCAGGAATGATTTCTCTTAGATATTTTGTGTTCAGGGACAATTAACTACATTAAAATGTATATAATGATCCTCAGACTTCCCACCAGGAGGGAGCAAAAGTACAGAAGGAAGCTCTCCCCACAACATCATGCTTGAGCTGGGCTCAAATGTGTGGTGGAGACAGATTAAACCTGCATGGACTGGGCATCACAAAACCAACCAGGTGGAACATGTATGAGCTCAGCAGAACCTGTGATGCAAGTCCCACAGAATAAGAGACAACCTACAACTGATACTTGGCATGAGGAGAGTGAAGCTGCAGCCACCGTGAGGAGTTATTTAATGCAAGCCCCACTGCACTTGTTAATTAGACCTGACACCACCTCTGGAGCCTTGTGCTGAAGGTTTCAGAGAACACTTCCACACAAAATAGGTTTCTCCCTCCTATTTGCTGCAGCTGAGTCAACAGCGGCAATGAGTAATGAACCCTGGGACCTCCTCCTAACCCACTCACTGTCCTACTCTCCTGCCCCATCTCCCACTCTGCTGGACAACTCTATCCAAAGGAATCCACACAATCACCCCTCACTTTCCCAGCTCCGTTTTTCTGTCATTTTCTTTCTTACCCTCCTGGTGACACCCCAGCAATCCCTGCACAAGGCTCTTGTCACCTCCCTGCTTCTGGCAGGGCCACCCCTGCAGACCAAGCACCCTCCATGTCCCAGATGTAAAGCCATCTACAGCACAACTATCTCTGCACCAAGGGCTTAGACACCACCTCTGTGCTCTGGAGAACTCACAAACTAAAAACCTTCTGCTGAGCCCGGTCCTGCCTCCAAGTCCCAATAAAAACCATTTCTGATCTCTTTGAGGATTAAAATCAACACAGCTCTGCCTGATACTCAGTACAAAGGAACTGCCACTACCAAGGGTCCAACTTTTCATCATAAATTAATATTTTTTAATAATCTATGTAGCGTTGTTTGCTCACCACACAGGTAGTTCCCTCCCCCAGCTTGCAACCCATGTTCTCTCAGCTCTTAAAAACATCATCTCCCACCCTTCTGCTAGTCACAGCTTTCTGCTGTGGCCAAGCCCCTTCTCCCTAAAGGCTCCCCACCATCTCCTCCTTCTCCATCCCAAGCACAAGCTTCATCCAAGCTCATTCTCAGCCGTACTTACAGCCTGTCCTTCGGCAGAGAGGGCTCAGTCGGGCTCCTCAGAGTCATTCAGTTTTCAAGCAACCCCGTTGATGCTTCCTCCTCCTTAAAACCACGTCTCAAACACGGTGCTCACTGATGGAATGGCTCAAGGGTGATGATGGGGCACGTCCCCTCTCTGCCTGGATGCCGCTGTGATGTCGGGGAGCAGAAGTTAATCAGCAAGCGAGAAACCCAGGGCAGCTTCGATGAGGATTCGCTTCCCGGCTTTAAGATCGCCAAAAAAACCCCGAGCTGGGATGTTTAACTTCAAGACCTGAAGCGCAAAGTGCTGAGCCCTAATTAAACACCCTATTAACAAGCGAGACCACAGCTTTCCCTTCCGTTCCTCCCCACCCTACAGCAGCCGGACCCCACAACGCCCGGGGGGGGGGAGGCAGAGACCGGGTACCTCCCCGTTCGCTCCACCTCTCCCATTACCCACCAAAGTTAGATTTCAGGTTAAAATCCATTTCCGTAAAAATCACATATATATATATTTGTTGCGTGTGGGTTGGTTTGCTTTTTTTTTTTCATTACAATAAACAAACACCGCGCATCTGAGCTGCGCAATTCCCGCGGGCCAGCGCGCACCAGTCGCGGCCACCGGCCCGGCGCTCCCGCTCGTATAGATATAGATATATATTAATATGTGAAACGATAACAAAAAAAATAAAAAGAAAACAACAAAAAATATTAAAGACAAAAACTCAAAGCAAAGAGACAAGAGGAAACCGGAGCAGCCCCCCCGGGGTCCCGGTGCTTAACGACCCTTCTTCCCCAGGGCGGTCCGGGCGTGTTTGAGCTGTTTGGCCGCCTGCATTTTGGAGAGGGGACAGTACTTGATGGTGTGGGCATTGTCGCCGCTGGCACCGCAGAGGGGGCAGGTGTAACGCCGCAGCACCGGGCAGAGGACGCGGCCGTCGGGTCCCTTGAGGATGTGGGTGGTGTAAAGGGCCACCGCCTCCTTGTTGTTCCGGCAGAAGACGCAGACCTGCAGCTCGGGTTTGAGCAGGCGGGAGGAAGATCTCGGGTGGGTGGGCAGCCGCCCGGCCACCACCACGCCGCCCCAAGAGTGGGGTGAACCCTCCCGCCCCGGGTGATCCCCCGAGCAGTCGAAGACCACGGCGGCGGCGGCGGCCGGTCCGCCCCGCCCGGGGAAAGGACTGAAGTCGGCGAAGCGCTCCTCCAGCAATGCCTCGCCGTGATGGTGGTGATGATGATGGTGGTGATGCCCGCACAGGTCCAGCTCCTGCAAGTCCAGCGCGCCCTCGAAGTACGGCCCCGCCGCTTCTTCTTCTTCCTCCTCCTCTTCCTCCTCCTCCTCCGCCGCCACTACCGAGGTAGTCTCGGCGCCGAAGCCCTTTCCGGGTCGCACGGCTTTAGTTATGAGGGTGGCCAGCCCCAGGTAGTCGTTCCAGGAGTTGAAGACGTTCCCGCAGGCGCTGTGACTCCGGCCGCCGTAGCGGGCAGCGGGCAGGCACTCCACGGCCGGCAGGTGCCGGTGCTGTTCCAGCTTGCCGCCGGGGAAAGCCTCCATGGGGATGGTTGTTGTTGTTGTTGTTGATGTTGATGATGTTGTTGTTGTCACCACCACCCGGGAGCGCCCCGCTGCCCCGCTCCCACACCACCGCCCCCGGGTGCGGTGCGGGGCTGGCGCCGGTCGCTCCCTCCCTCTCCCGCTCCGCTCCCACCTCTGATCGCGCGCGGCCCCGCGCCGAGCCTCAAATAGGGGGCGGTGGCGGGAAGCGGGGGGCGGGCGCTGCGCTGCCATTGGCTGGCGGGCTCATCCCCCGCCGCTGATTGGATAGAGTGGGGAGAGGGGGCGGAGCCTCAGC
>VZTY01017892.1:0-10278 GCA_013400935.1 Turnix velox | reverse complement strand
GGGGCTGGCGGAGCCGCCGCAGCCGCCGCGTCCTCAGGGGCCGGGGGGCGCGGTGTGAGGGGAGCGGGGAGATGGAGGCTATAAAAGAAGGCTGGTAATGTGGAAAAGGTTTGCAGAGTCAGAGAGTTGGAAAGGACCGGTTGCCCAGAGAGGTTGTGGACGCCCCATCTCTGGAGGTGTTCAAGACCAGGCTGGACATGGCGCTGAGCAGCCTAATGTAGTGGGAGGTGTCCCTGCCTATGGCAGGGGGATTGGAACTTGATGATCTTTAAGGTCCATTCCAACCCAAACTATTCTATGATTCTATGACCTTCCATCTAGTCTGTTCTATGATTCTGTGTTGGTGCAAGCCTGATCTGTGACACCTGGTGACACTTCAAGTTTCAATATTTGTAGATCTTAGTCATTGTGTTCTACTTCAGTTCTGTGAAGGAAGCGTTTGCACTCTCTTTCCAATAAACCTGATCTCACAGACCTACAATATGTGACTTTAAATGGATTGCACAGCTTGGTTATACAAAATTAGCACACTAGTGGTGTTTATAGACTCATGGAGTTGGGAGAAACCCCCAAAAGTTATCTAGTCCAATTCCATTCAGTGAGCAGGGACAGGTTGCTCAGAGCCTCAGCAAGCCTGGCCTTGGATGTCTCCAGGGATGGGGCCTCCACCACCTCTCTGGGCAAACTGTTCCGGTGTCTTGCCACCCTCATGGTGAAGACTTTCTTTCTAATGTATAATCAAACCCTGTCCTGCTCTAGTTTCTAATCATCGTCCCTTGTCCCATCACTCCATGCCCTGGCAAACAGCCCCTCCCCAGCTTTCCTGTAGCTCCTTCAGGTACTGGTTAATACCTAATAGNGCTTTCCTGTAGCTCCTTCAGGTTAATACCGAATAAACTCATTAAGGGAAACTGTTGCCTTCCTATAGGTGCTGGTAAGTTGCACAGAATGACATTGGTTTCTTTTTTGAACCCTTTTTAGTAAGTGGGTTTGGTTATTATAATCTAAAGCTCAAAAACGTTTTGGATGGGGTCTTGGATGAGGCAGGTGCCATCACCAAAATTCCTATGGGCTGTGTAGAGTCAGCTCTAGAAAGGGTTCTAGAAATAATTCTTCACCATGAGGGTACTGAGGCACTTGGACAGGTTGCCCAGAGAGGTGGTGGAGTCCCCATCCCTGCAGACATTCAAGGCCAGGCTTGCTGAGGCTCTGTTGCTGACACTGAAACAAGTCAGCATCTCAGTGAGAGTCTTTCATCAGTCAGTTTCAAAGATAATAGAGAAGTTCCTGCTCCTAGGAAGGACGCAGCTTTGGTGTTTTGCTGTTCTTAGAAGAAGTTTTTCATTTGAAATGTTGAAAACACCACAAAAACCTACTGCTTTGTTCTCAGCTGGAGACTGGGACTGTTACTGACTCTATCCCAAACTACCCTTTGGACAGTAAGGACTTTGACTGCATCAGACCACAGCTGCTTTGGTGGTGTCTCCCGTGAGTTTTCACAGCAAGGCTGCACACCACCCCTGGAGAAGCATCAGCAGGAGCAGAAAGAAGTGACAAATAACTGTTGTCACTGTGAATTCAACACCACAGGCAGGACTCTGCTCAGCGAAGGGGAAAGTTTTCAGCAGTCCCTCAGAGCAGTGAGAAGCCAGATTGAAGTCCATCTGAGTGCAGGAAGCCACAGCATCTGCTGGAGGTGAGTAATCTGCTTTGTGGGGGGAACCGATATGGGAACAGTACAGGAGTTTGTTGAGAATATTTAAATATTTTTTTATATATGAGAGCCATAGAGCCATGGTTGTGGATGCAACTGTACATGTCACCCTGCTCCTGAGGGATGGAGCTGTTGTACTTGGGGTCACCAAACCATGTCTGGCTGCTGACAGTCACTAGGCAGCACTTCCCTGTGTGGCATCAGTGCTGTAACCCTGGATATCTCTTCCCCAGGATGTTTCTAAAACCCATGGGTCTAAAGTGATGTGTTCCTGCCAGCAGGTCAATGAGGTCTTTGTATGGTGCTGGAGACAAGATTTCTTTCTCCATATCAGAGAAAAAAAATGACTTAACAAGATGCTTAACAAGAATGATACGAGGATTTAAGCACAGGGGGGGTCTGAGTGTATGCAGGACAGCTGTCAAGTTTGGAGAGGAGATTATTGGTTCATTTGAGAGATACATTAGCAAAAAGAACTTACTCTGGGGGGGACCATTCACTCCCTTGAGGCTTGGGAGGATTTAGCATCTGCAAGTGTTGATGTATTGTGCATGTTATGAAGCTTGCCATCCCAGCAGCTTTGATACATTCCAGCTTTTCTTTAAAACCCCTGTGGATATTAAAGTGACTTTTATTTAACGTGGGAGATGTTGACAAGCTCCCCCAGGAGGCTGGTGAGTTCTTGAAAGGGTCTTTTAAAAGATTAGCTTCACCAGCACTTCTAGATGATTCTTTTTACCTCCCCTCCCCCCCATCTCTTCCCTCTGGAATATCAAGGAGTGGTTTGTTTCTGACAGCACTAAAAATACATGAGGTGTCTGCAGACACAGGGAAGATAAGCCCAGTGCTGGTCAGACTCCCAGCCCAGTGTTTGGGGATCCTATTGAAAGCTTTTGGCTTAACAGATGATACTTGTGTTTGGAAAGCTGAAGTTTGTAGCACAGAGCAATCCTTCTGTTCAGAAGATTGGAAGCAGCTGGTGGGACTAACAGGGGCGAGTAAGGTTTTAGCAGAAGATGCAAACACAAGTCATGAAAAGTGGAGCTCAAGCTTGGAGCCTGCTCAGAGGTTTCAGAATCCACGTTTGATGCTCCCACAGGGAAACTACTTTCCCCAGTTTGTCCCTTTTAGGAAGGGACACACAAGGGCTTGTGCTGTACATGTGTGGGTGGCTCTGATGATGAGGTCTGGGGAGGAAGCCCCTGTTCCACATCCCTATTGTGGGGAAGATGGGGCTCCAGCATGGCAGGTCATAGACTTTAGGGACAGAAGGGCTTGAGCTGGCATTTGTTGGTAAGAAAGGTACCAAAATGAGTCTAGCCCTTTTGGAGATGGATGGATTAGGGGAGTAAAAACCCTTTGTGAAACACAACTTTAGTTTTGGGTATCACTTGAAGACATGCTTGTGCTTTTATTGTGATCCTTCAAGGTGGAGAATATCTGTTTGCAGAGGAGGCAGTGGCACTCTCCCCTTCCTCTGATCCTTCTGAGCCCAGAGGGTTCTTTCTGTGTATCCAAAAAAAGTTACTTGTTTCTGTACCAGGGAACCAGACTTCTTCATGGTGTAGACCACAACTTTCCCTCACTGTGCTGGAGGCAGAAGTTACTGTTTGTATCTGTGTTCTTCAGCTGTTTTGGAGTTACACGACAGTCCTCAGGCGACTGCAGCAAATGTTTACCCGGGCAAACAGAGCTGGTGGAGAACATCATGTGTTTTTAGTAGTCTTTTAATTTGATTCAGCCATTGAAAATGCAGAGCAGCACACAGACTGCTCTCTAAGAACTGCTGCTCTGCCTCTTTGCATGCAGACAACTGGAAAGAGCTGAGGGGAAAAATTAAAGGTAGTTTCAAAAGTACAACATTGCCTGAGGAAGAGGCAGCATGGTGCTGGTCTCCATTTCATGGGTGTGAAACCAGAGGAGAAATCTGTAGGTTCCCAGTGAAGCAGAACAAGACTGGTGACACCCAGGTTGTGACATCCAGCAGAACCTCCCAGGGTCTCCATGGCTGCAGTGGTATCTGAGGTTCCAGGGAGGAACTGGGTTGCAAGAACTGGAGCTAGATCAGTTTTCCAGCAAAATGGCACTTTTTTCCCTATTTCAACTGATCTTTAGCAATGGCATCTTCTGCATCCCATAAGGTTGGATCCTGAAACCTCAGCAGAGCCTGAACTACAGTCTGTAGCTGTAGCAGTGCAGGGAGACATGTTATGGGGGCTCTCAAGGTGACAGCTGAGTCCTCTCTGTGCTGACAGCAAAGAGGAGGAGAAGAGACTTCATGTTGTGGGGGCTGACAGTGCAGAGAAGAGATTAACTGATTTTCCTCTCCCCTACAAAAGTCTATCAGCTGAAGCTGAGCTAGTTTTCAGGAGTCAAATTATTTTCTAGACACAGACATTTTTAAATCTTCAGATTCTGAGCAATGCTGAAAGGGTTAGAAATAGAAACCGTTAAAAAAAAAGCCCCACAAAACAATTCCAAGACAATTTCTACAATCAAAAATGTATCCACTCTAATTATCTTGGTTGATAAACAGTAAACACTATCAGCTCTTCCATCACCTCTTGCTAATGCATGGAATTTAAAGGAGAATGCAAAGGTCGTAGACAACCAGCCAGAGTTTTGACTTGCCCAGACTGCTGCAGAGCACAAATACAAGCCAAGAATCAAATGTTTATCAGCAGAAGCATATTTTTCCTGAGGAGACAGTCACTCACATTCATATCTCATGGAGAGGAATGTCAAAGCAGCACAGAAATGCACATACGCTGTTTATGAGAAAATCAAACAGTTTTTATGAAAAGTGAAAAGGTCTTTTCTTGTTTGAGAAAAAATTGTGTTTATGCTTTTTGTAAATACACTGGGGAGGCATAGTAGGTGCTGGAAGTAGTTCTGCTTCTAAACATCAGATGAGGTTTTCCTCTTCCAGCAAATCAAAACCCCTGTGAAACTGAAAATCAGGTGTTGCTGTGAAGATCCCAGGAACTTGAAATAGCACAGAAGGTGTGTTGATTTTACAGTTTATAATCATAGAGTGGTTTGGGTTGGAAGGGACCTTATAGATCATCTAGTTACAACCCTCCTGCCAAAGGCAGGGACACCTCCCACTACACCAGGTTGCTGAATACCTCATCCAGCCTGGCCTTGAACACCTCCATGGAGGGGGCACCCTCAACGTCTCTGAGCAACCTGTTCTGTTGTCTCACCACCCTCACCGTAAAGAATTCCTTTTTACATCCAGCCTAAATCTCCCCTCTACCAGTTTGCATCCATTACTCCAAGTCCTGCCATCCTGGACCCTATTAAAAAGTCCTACCCAGCCTTTCTGTAGCCCCCTTCAGGTATTGAGAAGCCACTATGAGGTCTCCCCTGAGCCTTCTCTTCTTTAGGCTGAACAACCTCAAATCCTTCAGCCTGTCCTCACCAGGGAGGTGCTCCAGCCCTTTCATCATCTTCGTGGCCCTTCTCTGGACCTGCTCCAACAGCTCAATGTCCTTCTTATGAAATGAAAGCAATTGAACTCTATATCATTGCACTTTTTTATTACTGGATATCTCAAACTCCAGCTGAAATGACAGAGGCAAGATAAATGTTTGGGGACTACAGCTCTTTGTTCTGTGCTAAGCTGCTCTACTGCAGCTGACACAGCTGTGCCCACTGACACCAGCCTGTGACCTGGTCTGGTTTGAAATGTTGAGGCTGAAGTCCTGACTCATTGGTCTCTGATGCAGCCAGGGTTTCATCTTCAGAGCTTACTATGGATGGAAGGTTACTGTCAGCACCTCTTGGAGGGGCTGGTATTTTGGAGGATTTACACCTCTAAATTTGAAGTATTGGTCAGCTTCCACTGGGTGTAATGCTGTTTCTCATTTTCTTTCAACTCCATTTTAATAAATGAACACTCACTTCACCCAACTTCTAAGTCCAGTACCACCAGAACCTGAAGGGGGCCTACAAGAAAGCTGGGAAGGGACAGTTTGGTACAGCATGTAGGAATAAGTGTTAATATAGAGGTTTCAAAGAGACATTAGGAAGAAGTTTTCAACCATGAGGGTGCTGAGACACCGGAAAAGGTTGCCCAGAGAGGTGGTGGTGGCCCCATCCTTGGAGAGACGTTCAAATCCAGGTTTGATGAAGCTCTGAGCAACCTGATCTAGTGCAAGGTGTCCTTTCTCACTGCAGGGGCTTGGACTAGATGGCCTGTGATGGTCCCATCCAACTCAACACATTCTATGATTCTAAGTCCCTGCTTAATGTTACCATCCTTTCTTCAGTTTTTTCTCTAAGTTGGCAGTTTCTGTCAGGTGTCAAGAGACAGCAGAGTTTTTGAAGCACAGACAGATGTTATGGTGACTTGCAATGCAAGGTCAGAATCCTGATTGGTTGATAGGAGTGATGAAACTCCTGCTTGCTCAAAGGGGGTGGCCAAAACTTTCACTGTGAGCTGCCCATGCCTTGTTGTCTCCTCTGAGAGGCCACAAAAGTGGAAAACCAAGCCAATACAATTGGGAAAAAGCAGAGGCTTTGCATTTTGGATTCGCTGAAAAAAAAAGAATTTCAAATTAAATTTTTGGCTAGACACTCCACATTCCTTCATGTGTTCCTCCTCTCCAAAAATTACTGCTCCAGGATATACTTAAGAGAGCTCAAGGCTCGCATGAAGATTTATTGCTTTTAGTTTCTGAATTGGTTCTGAGCCTGAATTAGCAAATGCTGATGCATATTTCTAATAGCTACAAGAATTCCAGCAGAATTTCTGAATTTCTGCCCAGCTGATTAAATCCAACAAAGGCTTCTGCTAAGCTCCCAGGCAGAGCCAGCCATGTCAAGGATTTTAAGGTGACCACAAATTCAATGCTGAAGGTTTTTCATTATGTGAAGTTTTTAGCAAGCAGAAGACACATCTATTAGTTGATCCATATAAATGTCATGGACATGTGCAAGACAGTAGATAAGTTCCTAATATATTAATTTCCTATGGTGAGGATAATTGCATTTCTCCTGACAACATCATTAAATTTGTAAGAAAATTCCTAGTGGAAACAGTCACTGCCTTTTTTTTTTTGTCAGGCTGATAAGTATGATTTAACTGGAAGAGAAAAGCAAACATAAAAAATTGGGCTTGCACTTGAAAACTAGCACTGTTGGGTTTTGTTTTGTTATTTGGTAAAAGAAGGGCTCTTCATTGTTCTGCTTGCTTGATTGTACTTGTTTTCTCAGTCTGAAATTGGAGTTGTCTCCACTGGGAAGAACATTATTGACCAAGAAAACAGCAGGAAAAGTATTTTTTTATCAGTCAGGTACATTCTGGGATCTTTTGTCTTCTCAGAAGTCACTGTTAAGTCCAAGACCTAAGATTTTGAGGAAAAAAGTCCTTCTTACACATTCAAAATCTCCTCCAGCTGAACAGAGGAGATTGGGTTTGGGGCCTGACCTCCTCTGATCTTAAGGGAAAAGAGACACAATCTCAATGAGTTATTTCTCGGAGGACTTTGTTGTGCAAAAAAAGGCAAGTGCCCCTCAGAATGTTACTGTAAGCATCTTGGATCAAGTGCATCTTGGCTTCTGGATAGTTTCTGGAGATCTCTGGCTTCTGGATAGTTTCTGGAGATCTCTGAGGGCTTGGACTGCAGTGCTCTGTGCCTCTTAGGTTCTGCTGCTCTTAGGTTTGGTGCTTGTGTTGTGTGAGAAGGAGCCCATGGTGGAGATTCTGGTGTGGTGGGGAGGCTGGTGATTCTCTTGATACACAACAGCACCCATGCAACTGTCAATCTCCTAGAGTGCCTGCCCAGGGCCACACACAGAGAAGGACATTCCACCTATGCTCTCCACCATGGTGTGTGCCTCCAAAAGGCTTCTACCTTGTTCCTTGGGTGTGTCCTTCTCACAGCTCCCAGCTTAGCATGGGACACAACCCCAAGGCTTTCCCTCACTCCCAGGACTAAGGGAGTACCCATATCCCAAAGAAGCTGGGATGTAGCTGGGTACTGCCAACTGGGCTCTTTATCCTTGGGAGCTGTGGGCAGGGATGCCCACAGATGACATATGAGTTTGGGTATTCCCATGCCACAGGTCCCTTCACACAGTGGGGTGAGTGGATTGCAATTTGCACTTAGGAATTTCACTTCCCTTGAGGTGCTGTGTTAACCCTCCAAATTAGAATCAAAGAATCATAGAATAGTTGGGGTTGGAAGAGACCTTAAAGATCAGCGAGTTCCAACCCCCCTGCCATAGACAGGGACACCTCCCACTAGATCAGGCTGCTCAGTTCCTTGTCCAGCCTGGCCTTAAACACCTCCAGAGAGGGGGCATCCACAACCTCTCTGGGCAATCTGTTCCACTGTTTCACCACTCTCACTGTAAAGAATTTCTTCCTTATATCTAGCCTGAATCTACTCCCTTCCAATGTACATCCATTATTTCTAGTCCTCCCATCACATATCTTATGAAAAAGTCCTACCCCTGCCTTTCAGGTATTGATAAGCTAAATTCTTTTACTCCTGTCTTCCCACAAATCCCATTCTGAGTTTGACCCAGAGAGCACGACTTCATTTGTGTTTTCAGAATGAGATGTTTTGTTCAAACCTTTGGATGCTTTTTGTTTTATTAATTATTTTTTTTCCTGAAGGGATAAACTGCTAATTATATATGGAAATTGTACCTCAAAGATCCATCTTAATAACATAATTGTAGTAGCAAAGCAACTGGTATGATTATGTGCATCGTTGCACTTTTCAGCCATTAACCAGCTTTTCTTGGTTAATGAAGTTGGTAAAACCTAGAATGTGCTTTGCTGGAATACATCCAGTGGAATCTCATTATCACCTACAAGCCTTTATAATTGGGGTGATAATGTGCAAAACGTTAAATTGCTGATAAACGAGATGGGATTAAAAGAGGGTGAAGTTCTTCTCTCAGGCACATGTGACAAATCTTGGGATTTCAGTGTGTGTTTGTCAAACGCCTGCAGCCCCATGTCGAATTTGGGGGGGCCCACAAATGCATTTGGAGTGGGTCCAGAGGCAAAATTAATGAGAGCTGTGACCTCTCAGGAAAGGTAGAAAGAATCGGTGCTGTTGAGTCAGGAGGAGATGGCAGCGAGGCATGAAAATGGTCTTAAATGCCTTCAAAGAAGGGAATAATCTGTTCTCCATGATCCTGTTGGATAGGGCACAGAGGAATGGGCTTAAAGCACAGGGAGGGCAGTTGACATTGGGTATTAGTGAAACAGAATGGTTTGTTAAGGACTGGTTTTACTTCCAGTGATAGGACAAGGGGCAATGGGGGCAAGCTGGAACACAGGAGGTTCCACAGAAATACGAGGAAAAACTTTCTCACAGTGAGTGTGACAGTACAGTGGGACAGGCTGCCCAGAGAGGTTGTGGGGTCTTCTTCTCCGGAGACATTCAAACCCCTCCTGGACACCTTCCTATTTGTCCGGAACTGAGTGTGCCCACTCAGGGGGATTGGACAAGATGATCTTTTGAGGTTCCTTCCAATCCTTAACACTCTGTGATTCTGTGGTTGATGTTGCCTGGATGTGGGCATATCAAAGGATTCTCCACTGTTGGTGGGCACCAGGAACAGGGGAGGGAAGCACTGGTGAAGGTGACATGAGTGCAATTGCTCCTGGTTTCAAGCACTGGGGAGCTGAAGGACTGGTGCTACCACTATGATGTGATTTTATGGTTCAAAGCACATGCAGGTGAAAGACTATTAGCGTAGAGATTGGAGAGCTGCTTGATGCTGGCACAAACACAGGGCAGATCTGCCAGGAGGGTCTGTGATCAGGATTATTTGCACACTCATTACATGTTTGGGATTACTGATAGAAGGGAGAGAAGACTGTTGGTGTTCTGAAAACAAAAGGGAGCATTACTGTTTGTTTCCTTGGATGATACAGGTCACAAGTCTGCTTCTGTTTGCACTTGTTTGAATTTCAGTATGTAGTTTTAGGGAAAAAAAACATCCAAATGTTATTTGAAAAAACCCTGTAGTGACAAATCATCCCGTCTGCTCCAGCTCTGGCTTCAGCAATAAATTCATTATTCGCACTGTTAAACATATGCCCAGTCTTTCCAGTCAGAACTTGTCTGTTTTCAGTGTCAAGGTTTTCCTCTACTGATTGAGGACCCTGATTTCCAAATTTCATTTTTCCAATAAACACCGTTAGACTCAAGCCAAGCCACCCCTTAACCTCTTCTCTTTATAAACTGAATAGATTGAGCTTCTGGATCTGTAACTGTAAATTTTGTGGTTTTTGTCCTTCATGTTTCTCTTTGAGCTCTCTGCAGCTTGTCAACATCCTTTATGAATTGTGGGCTCTAAATTTAACACGGTCCTCCAGCAGGAGTTACACCAGTAATGCCAGGAGCAGAGGAAGATTTGCATTCTTTGCTTCAGCACCACACTCACACATTATGATGTTCAACTGTGTAAGAACATAAAAGTAGGTTCAGACCAAAGGTTTATCCAGCTCAGTATTTTGTCTCTGACAGTGGCCTGGGTTGATACTGCAGGGTGACACTTCTCTGCATAGCCCTCCTTTTCCTTTTTCCCTTTTC
>VZTY01017891.1:14782-32678 GCA_013400935.1 Turnix velox | reverse complement strand
TAAAATGGTGGGAGAGATGCAGGGTGGGGTGTGGAGAGTAGGAAGGATGCAGTATTATTAAAAATGGAGATACAGGAGGAAGTAAGAGGAAGGAGGAATTAACTTGACAGAAACAGGCAGCTAGAAAAATTATATTCCCACCATGCTCTTGTCTAAGGAGGGCAAACTTTCCTAAGAAAATACTTGTTGAAGAGGTTTGAGCTTCTTTGAGAATGGGAACTGGAGAAACTGATAGATGAAGAGGATAGGGACGCTCATGATCTTTTATAAGGATGAAACAGGGTTTCCAGAGACAGTAATAAAGAGGATTAAAAAGGATAGAATAAGTTCAATGACTAAAAAGCAAGTCATAAAAACCAGGGAGAGTCAAGAAGGTGAGGATAAAAGGAAGTATATCAAGGCAAACAAAGGGGAGGAAAAAGGACAGAATGGATGAGAGATCAGGAGACCTGGAGGTGCCAAGGGCAGATTTGAAGGAGGGCAAATGAAGAGGAGCTCTGGAAATTGCAGAAGGGATAACACAACAAAAGGACCAAATGAAACACATGTCAGGATGGGAGATGCAGATGGCATCTGAGTCACTGGTGTTTCAATGGAAGAGAATACATGCAAGGACACATCGTCACAGATATTTCCACCTTCTTTAAGAGAACACAATTAGCAGTCTGACATAAATTCATTTGTCAATTTTCACGTGAACACTTATGCAATTTCTAGTGGGTTTTTTCCACCCTGAGTTTAGTAATTTTCTGATTACAAACATGAGATTTCTTTGTATGACCCAAATTTTGAAGCCCCTGATAACTCAATAACTCCACCCTGATGGGGAGATGGGTCCATTTTCATGAAGAAACTTGAAATACAGCTCATTTAAATAAACACACATTGAATTTATGTGCAAAAAAGTGAAAACAGAATGAAATAAAAATTCTTACAGCTTAATCTTTGGCTGCAATTATTAATATGACATATTTAGATTCAAGTAACTAAAAAATTTGTACTACCTTTTGCAACAACTGCCCCAAACTACTTTTGTTTACACTATGAGTAGACAAAAAAGGTGTTTAAGAGATGATAATAATATAATGGTACCTGGTGAGGGGAAGAGAATCTCTTCTCATACGTCAGTCTGTTTCCTTCAATGGAAAATCGGAAACCTTTCCTTTTGATGCTGTCCTCTGACTCAGATTTGTGAAATTCCTCCCCATCCTTCTCCTCTCCCTCAGACTGTTCTTTTTGCTTTTTTTTCTTTCTTCTGTTCCTCCTCTCTTTTGCACTCTTGGAGCTCAGTTTTGATGCCTCAGAAGAACTTTCAGAGAATGCACCTATTCCACCCACTCCACTATAATCTCTGGAGTCAGCTGCTGCAGCTGCTGCTGCTGCTGCCTGCACATAAAACACACAAGAAATTCACAGCATTTACACCAAAACACACCACTCACTATTGCCATTCTATAAAAAATATTATTTTGAAACAAATAAAGAATCCAAATTCAATAAAAACCATCATTTGCAACCACTCCATAAAGCAGGAGTTAAGAGCAGCCCAAGAGAAATCAAGATTGGAGCAAGATGTTGCAATGACTTTTGCACCTGAAATATTAAATAATAATAATATTAAATAATATTAAATAAAAGTAAGGAATCAAGGGCCAAACACAAGAGAAGTCCCTGCAATAAGAAGCAAGTTTCTTACTCAATTTGAAAATCCAGCACTTTCTGGTTATAATTTTTGTCACAAATTAACAGGTTCACTCAAGCCAGCAGGAACAGGACAATGGAAAACACTAAAGACTGTTTGTAAAATAAAGGAAATTTTGTGACTAAAGATAATATATTGTTGAGAATATGAAACTAAAAATATTCTCATGTCTAAATACAAAATATCTAATCATAATCACAAACAGAAGAAATTTTACTTTGTAGAAATACCTGAGCTTCTTCCTGTTGCTTTTTCAGCTGTTCCAGCATCTGCTGAAATTCTGCCTCTTTCTGCTCTGCTTCTTCCATGGTTGCTTGGTTCTGCTCTTCATAGGCCATGGCCACCACAGCCAGGATCAAGTTGATCAAGTAGAAAGAACCCAGGAAAATGACCAAAACAAAAAATATCATGTATGTTTTCCCAGCAGCACGTAGTGTCTGGGGAAAAAGAGATAATACACATTTTAAGCAGACTTTTAAAGAGTGTTGCAGATTGTTGTAGTGTCAGTGTTATTATCTAAGAATTCATTGTAAGATTATTTAGTCACTTTTTCCATAAATAAATAGTTCAATATCCTAGCTACATGTGCAAGTTTTGTGTCTGCTATGGTCAAGGTAAATAAAATTCTGTAGCTTGAATACTTCAGAACTTGTATTAATAAGAATATGCAGCAGCAGTTGCTGCCCCCACTATAAATCTATATTCTAGCCTTTAAATCTAAGAGCAGTGGGGCCACTGATCAGCATCTTACCTTCTTGTCTCATCAGTCCCAAACTACAATGCCACAAAGGCAGTGAAGAACACAAAATGTCAGGCTGCACAACATCACTGTCCTTCAGGTTAAAGAACACAGGGACACGATGTCACCTTTTCAAAGACAATACATTTGTACTGGACTGCAAATGACTTTAACTAGCTTCTGTTTGCAACACATTTGGCCAGGAAGCATTGACAAATTCATTTATTCATTGGTGAAAAGAAAAGATAGTGCTTAGCCAACTTCATAAAATAGCAATTTTTTTTTTATTTTCATGTATCTGAGTAGCCACAGAGGAACCTGAACCATAAACAAGGTCTTTATTATTTTAGACAGCTCACAGAAATGAAATAAAAGATGATTTCTGCCCCAAGGGCCCTAGGGACATGTGAATGGAAATAACTATGCAAGAACTATGCAGTAATGGTATTGGTGATGGTGCTGTTTATTTTAACAAGTCCTCACCAGCTGGTAAAGATTCTCCCAAAAGTCCTGAGTCATCAATCGAAACAGTGACAAGAATGCCCAACTGAATGTATCAAAGCTTGTGTATCCATAGTTGGGGTTTCTACCAGCTTTCACACATATATATCCTTCTGGACATTGACTACAAAAGAAGAGGAGATGCTATTTTTAACAACTACTCTAAGATTATGATAAGCTTTAGTAAATCACAATATTTTTTAGGAGTATCAGTTGCTAATGAAATTATGAAGAAGAAAAATTTTAATCTACACATCTAAAATAAAAATAAATAATCTGTTTTCCTTTTAAATTCCATTTCCTAAGGATATTTCAATGCTTTAATAACACAGCTAATAGTAATCTACCCTTCCCCACTATTTGTAACAAAAACTGAAGCAGGACAAGAGAAGAATTAGCACAGGTGATTGTCAGCAAGCTCACAGTAACATCTCTGCACACAGAATTCATGGAGTTACCTTCCCAAAATCAGCCTAAAATGCTGAAGAAAATTCCTGTATAAGTTCAAATCACACAGTTAGATTTAGGTACTGCTTCAATTGCAAAGCAAAGGTAATTAGCAAATCTAAAAGTTGATCACTTCAGCTATTCTAAGCCAGCTAATTATTTCACCTCAATGCATGATGCAAAATGATGACCATTTCCTTACCCTGCATCTGAGCTATTGCCACACAGCAGAGCATCGTTTTGACCTTCCAAGAAGTAGAAATGACCTGTTTTAATTAAAAAGAAAAGAAAAAATTAAAAAAATTTAAATTTTCTAATGGAAATTCTCCAACAGTATAGACTTTTGCAGTTCGAAGAAGCCAAGCTAACAGTTTAACTGCAATATAGAATTATCAGGAGTGGAAAAAAAGCATAAAAAAAATATTGTTTTGACAAGAAAATTACCTTCCACAGTTTCTGGTTGGCCTTTCTTTACAAAATAGAAAGGAAATTGTGCAGCTGACTCTCAATGAGCTACTAAAAAGAGGAAGATTCAATGGTGGAACACCAAAATGTGCATGTCAGCAAATACCAGGAAAAGAAGATAAAGGATAGGTGTGATTCCCTGCCTTTGTTCATGCATTTTGATACAAACCATTACCTATTGATAATTATTTACTACACAATATTTCATCTAAATATTGCTTTATAAAGAACTGAAACTTCTTCAGCATGAAAACACAACATCCAGAAGAAATTGTTCACTGGATCTTGACTTCAGCAGCTGGAGGAGAAACCAAAGCTTCTATTGTACATCACAAAAATTTATTACATTAACTCTACAGAAATTAAATGTACATAAAGTACCTGTGCATATTTTATTAATGGGCTATCAAAATAAGGTAAAATTTATTTTAAAGATATAACAATCATCAAAGTCCTAGAAGCCCCTTATGTTCTTTGCTTTGTTCTGCTTTGAGGCAGAAAGGAAAAACCAATTTGCCATCAATTCTTGGTTTGGGATTCTTATGGTAAAATGAGAATCAATCCCTGGTGGAGATTTTTTGGGTCAGGTGGCACATTAAGCTAAAGTTGCCAAAATTAGGTATGTTCTGGCTGTTCCAGGAAGCAGATGGTTTCTTGAGTGTCCCAGCCAGCTGGCAGGGACCAACTGAGGGCTAATGCTAAAGAAACAGGGAATTGCAACCAAGTCCTGTTGACTGCTTCTACTCTGACACCACCAGTGGATGAGATAGAGCAGAAAATCTGCTGATTTAAAAGAGAGAGAGAGATAGATTAGATGCATGATATGCATCCACGATCTATTCTCAGATACCACATAAGAAAACAGTGGATTTCCAGACATTCTGGTGCCTCATGAGAGATTTAACCCCTCCTTTCAAAGCCTAAAGATGAAGGCAGGCTGGATTTTCTAAATTAACTGTGAACCTAATTCACATACTAGTGAATTCTAATTCTAGTAATGCCTGCTGAGAGATTTAACCCCCTAATTTCAAACCTTAAAGATGAAGATAGATTTTCAAAATTAACTGTGGGCCTTGTCCAGGCTTAAACACCTCCAGAGAGGGGGCATCCACAACCTCTTCCAGTGTTTCACCATGCTCACCACTAAGAACTTAATTATTATATCTATCTTGAATCCATCCTTGTCCAACTTACATCCCTTATTTTTAGTCCTTCCATCACATATCCTATTTAAAAGTCCTATCATGCCCTTCAAGTTCAATAAGAAGTTGCTCATCTAAAAAATTATATCATTAATTATATAATTTTGAGACTTGTTAACTAGACTGCTGCATGTACAGCAAATGAGGGAATTACCTCTCAAGTATTAGAGGAGTAAGTATCACATTTGAGCATCTAATTAAAAAAACCCAAGAGTAAAAACTCAAATCAAAAAGAAAAGCCAAAATCCCAAACTAATTGGGAAGAGTCCAAAAGAATAAATAGGAAAAAAAAGAGGTTAAAATGCATATAGAAAATGCAAAATATAAAAAAGAGGTTAAAATGCATATAGAAAATGCAAAATATAAAAAAAGAGGTTAAAATGCATATAGAAAATGCAAAATATAAAATAAGCTTACTTGCTTTAGAAAAGACCAGAAATAAAGAAGATAACAGTTTTAAAATATCATTAAGAGTAATATAAGTAATCTATGATTATCTTATTTAAGTCCACAGGAGTACTAGTAACATATTTAAACTCAAATTTGGGGAAATTGTATTAAAAAGTATTCAGAAAAAAGCTTGTTATGTGTGTGATTAAGTACCAGAAGGAGCTAGAGGGGAATGGAACCTGTTTTTCAGATGTTTTTAAGAACAGGTTATCATCCAAAATCTTCTCTAAGATGACATTTCCATGATACTCCTGCAAGCATGTTGAGACCTTAAGTATATTAAAAGATTAGAAGGTGATGAGACTTGGATCTAAAGGCATTTAGCTGTTAAACTCAGCCTGCCTAACTCTCAGGCATCAGTTATAACATTTAAACAGGCTTTATAAAAACCCTAACACAAAGTTAAACCCCTAAATACAATAATATACATCAGAGAGGCTGAGAAGATAAACTGGAGAGACTGAAACTATTTACCATTATGAAAGACAGAATAACCAATCTATTATAGATGTAGAATCATAGAATGGTTTGGGTTGGAAGAACCTTAAAGATTATCAAGTTCCAACCCTCCTGCCATGGGCAGGGACACCTCCCACCACACCAGGTTGCTCAGTGTCTCATCCAGCCTGGCCTTAAACACCTCCTGGGATTGAGGGGGCATCCACAACCTCTTTGGGCAACCTCTTCCAGTGTCTCACCACCCTCACAGTGAAGAACTTCTATCTCCAGCCTAAATCTCCCCTCTTCCAGTCTGCATATGCCCTGAGTCCTTCCATATTAATTTTAAAATAACTTTTTTCAGCATGGTAGTGACATTAACCACCAAAAAAAGGGCAAAAATACCTGATTTTGAGATACAAGAGAAACCAAAATGCTAATTTCTTGTTTTTCCACATGTAAGAAACAGAGTAAAAGATGTGAAATATGGCTCCTAATCATAATTTGCTAAAAAAGCATAGGGAAAATGACCAATATATTCTTAAAGGCAGGGGGGTACAGGGATAGTCAAGAAATTCCAGAAGAAACCCCACCCTGCATTTCCAGGCTATGGCAGGATCCACGAGCTGACATTCAAATGTAGATTTATCACGCTGGGAATTATTTGGCAGTAATGGAGCTCTACAATTTCCCATCCCACATTGGGACTGTCACAGGAAGCTGGCACAGAAATTTCTGCTTTATGCTAAAATGTGGATTTACTCTAAAATTCCTATTCATAAAAAAAGGTAAAAAGACACTTTGGTAACAACATTTTGACTGTGTTAAACTGCAGTGTGACTTCTTTTGCTCTTTATTTTATTTACTAAGTGCTTTCATGTCTTTTGTCTAGATGACAACCATTTGAATTTTCATGAGAAAATCCTGAGGCTTTTTAAATCTGTTCAGAAAAATCCCAGAGAATCAATGCAGCAAAGAAAATAATGAACTCTTACTTTTGTCTTCGATGTACTCATCCCAGTTAAATGTTGTCATTGTCATATTAATAAATGTACCATTTTCACCCATGGAGCTATTGAAGTAGGAAATAACAGTTGTTTCAAAAGTAGAATTGTCTGGAGGCCACTGCAGGCTTTCCTATCAACTATAACACTTTAAGTTTCATCGCCCTATTAGTGCAAATAAACTCAGACAAAACACAGTCAGGATCATGACATCTGAGAGTTTCTTCACAGATTGAATCAGGGCTCCCACAATAGTCTTCAAGCCTGAAAAAAGAAAAGGGTTTGGTTATGATGTTAAACAGACACTAAACAGACCAAAAAAAAAAAAAATCATGTGATTTTTTCCTGACAGATATGAAGATTTCATGCAAAATGACAACTAAATGAATTTTAATATTTGTGACACAAGAGTTTTAATGAGAAGCCTTAGTACTTGTGAGGATGAATGAAAAGCTGTTTAGTTTATGCTGGTTTTCCAGTGTACAGAAATAAAAAGGTAGAAAGTACCAAACAGGTTGTTTTGCCAAAAAAGAAGTGAATTTATTACTCATGCTGTATCTCAACCCTACATAAAAAAGCATCATTTGCTTTTGCTGATGCTTCTTGCCCAAACCTTCCTTTTATGAACCTTTAAAGAAGGATTTTGCATTAGTAACCCTGTTATAAAGACATTACAAGTGCATGTTTGGATGATATCCTCATAATACTCATCTCACAGTATGAGAGGGGTGATGGTTTGGAGAAGAAAGACATCTTTTAAAACAATACCCCATGCATGGCCCATGCTATCCTTTAGAGTTTAAGTTTTTACACATGACTTAAAACTGCAGTAAGTTGCTATATCAAGTGCCTGCAATAAATGATAAAATTTGCATCAGTATGAAAGCTTAAAATTAACAAAGTTAAAACATGTAAAGGAAAGCTCGATGTCATAAGATGCAAATCACGTTGGCTGTTTGCTGCAAGAATCTCATGCAAGAATTTGTTAAACTCAAAGGCTGATTTTTTGTTTTTTCTGAAAAGAAAATACAGAAGAAAAGCAAGAATCGGTTTAAATAAAATTACTCCACTTGATTCCTGCTTTTTTTTTTTTGCTTTGTTAATGTGTAGCAAACAAGGCTTGTGCTTGAAAAAAGTGAGTGCAGCCTCTGTGGAATAAAAGTCAGCCTCAGTGTTTAACCTATCTCTCACCTGGAATGACTGAAATTGTTTTCAAAGCTCGGAGAACTCTGAATGTTCTCAACGCTGAGACATTGCCCAGGTCCACAAACTCTGTGACATATCTGCAATAGGGGAGTTCACACACAAACACAATGACAGCACACAAATAACAGTTGGAGTTATGAGGGGCCTGACACCTTTCACACCAACTACTTCTTACCTGGGATTACAGAAATAGTTTTCAAAGCTCTCAATACTCTGAAAGTTCGAAGAGCTGAAACATTGCCTAGGTTTACAAATTCTGTTACATACCTGTAGGATTAAATCACAGTTACTCAGAATTGAGGCAGATTTTATCCTATTTGCTTGGGTCTTTCATCAAGACCTCTCTTGTTCACTGTATTTTGCCTGCGTTACAAATATACTTCTGGCCATAAAATCAAGTTAAGCTTTATCAAAATAAACCACATTGCCTTGATGTCTGAAAGTTAATTTGATCAACTTCTAGAAAGAAGTCAAAAGGATTCCTTTAATTCTGGAGACAGTTCAGGCTGATGGCACTCACAATCCTAACGTGCTGGCAGCACATGCTTAGTTAGAAACACTAAAAATGTGTAAAAAGAGGTAGAAGAAACATATTGAAACCGCAGGAAGTCCAGGCTCCAAATGTTCTGGCTGACAAAACACGAGGCAATTTTTAGTCACTGATTTCAGAAAGGTTTTTTCTTACTTAAAAATAAAAAAAAAAAAGGTAAAAGACTTACGCAAATGTTATGACAGTGAAATCCAACCAGTTCCATGGGTCTCGAAGAAATGTAAAATCTTCTAAACAGAAACCCCTTGCAAGGATTTTAATTAGTGACTCAAAGGTATAAATTCCAGTGAATGTGTATCTAAGGAAAATAGGCAAGGGAAGAGTTTATAGAAAAACATACACGTTATTTTTACACATTATGCTCTCCAGTTGCTTTATTCTCAATTTCTTGTTAAGGGGAATAAGGATTTAATGGAAATGACAACTAGTCTTAAACACCTGCTGAATTTATTCCATAAGGAAAAAGCAATCAAGCTATGATTAAAAGACTGAATGCCCAGCAATACCTTAAGTGCAAATTCTATAATCTATGCCAAAGAGCTGCAAAATTCCCAACTGGTGTATGTTTATGTTCAGTCTGAATCCATTTTATAACAAAACACAGAGATGGATTATGTCAGGATTTCAGAAGTTGCTTCCAGACTAGATATTTCTTTCTTCAATGTTCTTTTTATGCTGAAATGTGACTTAGCACCATGCACTGGCAATGCATGATCAACCTTTTGATTACTGAAGATTAAACAGGTATGTATCACCCAAAGCAGGCAGCAAAGAAGAAGAAAAAAGGATAAAATGCTATGGAAAAAATTAAGATTCATCACTTTCCACACTATGGTCTACAGACTTGGAACTATCACAAAATATGTAGTAATTTTGTTTCAGCATCAAATAGCTGACATCATGTTTTCTATTCCTGGGGGAAAAATAGCCAAGACTTTTTAAATAGCTTATGTTTCATACAAGTTTTGTGTTGTTACACTGATTTTGGGAAAGGAAAGCTGCACTGTGGTGAACACAATAGGTGGAAGAATACATTTGGCTGCATTTTTGCACACAAAATGCTGTGGAAAGTATTTACATGGTCACAACCAGTGTCTCCTCTTTCATTCCCCATTTAGTACTTTAAACTGAGGGCAGATTTCAAACAATCTTAAACAAGGCAAGTGCTGCAAAATGCATGGTTTTAATATTACACATGAGAAACTTCTCTTTAGAATAGCCTTTGAAAGGCTGTGCAAACAATGTTGATGTTAGCAGTAGCATCTTCAAATAAAATAACTTCTAGCAGATTATTTCATGTTACTGAATATAATCCAAGGAAAATTCATTTCACTCACTCTACATTCTTGGTCCAGTCTGGAGGGTTACTCATTGTCATGAACACACAGTTGGTCAAAATGGTGCACATGATAAGCATGCTGAATAATGTAAGTTAAAAGTTAAGGAATATAAACCGGAAACACTCATAAAAAGAATAACAAAGAACATGTTGTTTTGGCAGATTTCTACTATCTGGGACTATTTATCCCTCCACTGTTCTTTTAATATTTGGGGGGAAAACCCTGAATATATCTAATATAGCATAGTCACTACTTTATGGCTAAAAGAGAACAATCTAAAAATTAGAAAATCTGAAAGACAAAAAAACCCACACACTCCCAACTCTTAATTTTAAGACCCTTGATGACCTTTTCTTTTGAATAAAAACATGAAAGTTTGAAGAAGCAGCTGAAAATTCAGTAGAATATCAGAAAAGTCACTTGCTTTGGATGGTCTAGACAAATCTGACATACTTTATGCATAAAAAAATAGTGAAAAATGCATTTTCTCCACTTTTCTTCTTTTATATTTCACCATAAGTTTGGCATGAATCAACAATTTTGCTTATTATTACTATACATATATTGAAATCTACTTATCACATAGTACAAAAGAGTACAGGGAAATTTAAGGGAGAGAACAGCATTGTTAGTGTTTGTTTTATATACAGCTTCTGTAATATAAACATTGGTAGATGGGAAGGCACAGTATATTCTCAAAAATTAAAAAAAAATCTAAAAAAAATCTAAAAAAAAAATAAAGGCAGAACAAGTCCATACCATAAAAAAACTCATTGATTTTAAAAGGCTTGCACCAAAGCTACACCCTCTCACTCTCAGGACTGATGACATCCATCTCAAAAAATGGAAATACCAACTCCAAAATGAAAATCGCAAAGATGATGTACAAAATGTCCACATGATGGCACCACCACCGAACACTAAAGAAGAGGAAAAAGCTCAATTTGGAGAAGAGCTTTATCACCTGCATCTAAAATTCAAGTTCACATGGTAATCCCTAGTAGAAATCCTGGTATAATGAGGTGGGAAATACTGCGAGGTTCTCCTCATGGAGTTTTTTTTTGCATATCGACATTAATGAAAAAAAAAACCCCAAAAACCAAGTTTAATGTGAGAGTAACTACTTCTGCCTTCTGAAGTATCAAAATCTGCCACCAAGCTCAACAATTCTTTGGGCTTTCTGCTCAGCAGTTATATTTCAAATCCTTTACTTAGAATCTAGCTTCTCACTATATAATTCATATACAAACAGAGCAGAAGAGAAAATAAGCTATTTGGGAAAAGCTATAGGAAAAAGATTTAAAATAATGTATTTTAGCAAGAACGTTTCACATTCCTGTATTTTACACGAACTTTCAAAATCCTATTTGATTAAATGTCCTCTCAGAGTTGAAAATCCTACTCTATTCTCCACTGAGAAGAGCAGTGAGGATTTGCAGCTCTGCAATTTTAAACAGTGTTTTTTAACATTCTGACATTGCATCTCACCACCATCTTCCATTATTCTGAATAATGAATTGTCTGTAACATGCTAAGGACTGTCAGATAATTAACCAAATCATTATTTGGAGTGACACCTGTAGCAAACAAACCCAAACCAGGCCATGCTGTGCCATGACTGATTCTTAAATAATTTGTAGGCTAGACATTGATAACAACATCCAACATGCAAAACCTGCTACAATTAAAAGACTTCTATTATAACAAGATGGGTAAAAATCCTTTCTAGATTTGTTCTACATGATTTTATGATATTTCTATGCAATGCTACACAAAGCAGCTTTCAGTGTGTTCATGCTTGACTAAGTGTTCACATATTTATATTGGTTCCTTAAGTAAGCAGACTTGCTTGAGTAAATGCCCTCATTGCTCATATGAGCATTTGGGGTGGGATCCCAACCATAGTCAACTCTCTAAGCACTGAAAAAGAAAAAAAAATAATACACAGATCATTATAATTAGCTTTGTAAATCCCTGTCTGGGTTAGGGAAGTCCCATGACCTATTTGAAGACTGAAATTAAAACATCTACAGGATAATGAGTGCATAATGCAATAATGATCAAGTAATAAAATAGACAAGATACATATAGGGCTGAGAACATATAATAAAATAAGAAATCTAAGCTGGTTCATCATCTTAACCTTCTGTATTTGGAAGCTGAATCAGAAAATGAAAAGGAATCCTTACTAATTACTTAAGCAAGCACAAACCTGGGATCAAAGATCTGATTTTTAGAGCACAAAGTGTGAGGGAAGAACTAAAAGTATTTTGAGTAATGTATGAAAAATGTGGAGGAGGGGAAAAAAGATGAAAAAAGACATGGTGATTATGGGAAAAATAAGAAAGAAGAGAAAAATAGGTGGGGGAAGAAGAAAAGACACAGGAAGAAATTGTAAAGGAGGATGACTGGTTGTCTGGCTTCTAATATTACTATATTAAGACCCAGTAATGAACAGAAAATGTAAAAAGGGAATATGGAAAAGAACAGAAGACAGAAATAGAGGAGAGAAGAGGGACAAGGCACTATGGATCATATTAATCCTGGGCCGTGTGCCAGAGGATGATTAAAACACTGTGTAACATCTCACACCACACTTTTAAACTAACCACTTGAAAAGGATATGAATGTACCAAAATCTTAATAGCTATTTTTCTAAGAGGATTGAAAGGAGTTAACATGTAGAGGGCAGAGGTGGCACTGAATCGGAATATTGCCTTCCCTTTATTCAATACTATAAAGGTCTGGGAAAAAAAAAGAAACAGAATGAAAAACAGCATTAAAAAGGCAGCAACTTACAAATAAATTACAAGTTGAAACTAAGAATCATTTTCTCTTCAAGCACATTTGGCCAAACTCTTCCTCCACTTACACTTCCTCCCAATAATTGCAATCCCCTCATCCAGTTCCCACACAGAGTTCAGCCAAATTACTTCAACTATAATAGCAAAGAAATATTTTAATTAATTTATTTAGAAATTATAACTAATCCTTGTACCACTAGCTAGAGAACAGATGGGTGTATAAAGTACAAACATGTGTAATACTTGAAGAATTAGCACTTTTTAAACCTTATAATATATGCACATACCTTTAAAAAAAAAATGAGAGCCATTAAAACTTCAGCATTCTCTGAATCAAACAACCAGCTTTAATTACCACATCAAAGCACTAAGAGGAGAGTACTACAAAGTGATCTAAATTTCAAGAGTGATCTTCATGAAAATAAAGTAGTTAAAGAGTGTTTAATCATCAGTTTTTCAACAGAACACTAAAATCCTGGATATATTTTGCTGTACTCTAAGAAGGAAATAACACATTACTTCTCTTTTCAATTGCTTCCTGTGAGTTTCATACCTCTAATTCTATTTTTCTTATTTTACCTAATACAGGATGAATTAATCCATGGATTTTCACTGTGACTCTCCACAGTTTCTGCAATAACTCACGCATTTAAAAAAAAACATTCAAAAATCAAATAGATTTCTTACAACCTGGGAAATAAAGAAGATTATTCAACATGCAGCAAGATTTAAAATTATTCAGATTTCATTTAATTTGGGGAAATTCCAATGTAGATCTATGATCTTTCTACACATGGGTGAAAGTTTATGCTCAGTGAAGGTAAGTGGATCTAGTTGGCCTTGGGGAAACCTTAAGAAGCCACAAAAAGCTGGAGCAATGCCAGCAGCCATCATCTGTCCCAGCTGGAGTCATGGGGTAGCATTTATAAAGATTATATTCTACTTTTTGAGCACTTTTTTGCCAAATCTGAAATCCTTAAATCCTGAAAACACAATGTTTCCCNAACAAAACCTCTGCTGAACTATCATTTGTTCAGTGCTGACTCATCAAGACATAATAAAAAAACTAAAATGGAGCCCAACCTAAACAAGAATGTTCAAAAACACACACAAAAAAACAAATAATAGGAGAAATTATGAGTGAAATCCATCTATAGTTTAAAGTCTTAAGTCTTACATCACCCCCTAAGCTATTGGAAAAGATCATGAGAACAAAAAAGTGACGAAAAGATGAAGTGCTATGCAATCCTCAATCAGAAAGAAGCAATTCAGCAGTATTTTATTTGATATTAATTAGAGAATTAATTGGAGAATTACTTTTCTAGTCTCCCAAGCATAGTACATATGCTAACTTTAGGATTTCCAGGGATAAATTTAGATTTTTTTACCACAACTGGGAAAGAAGTAAGGAAAGAGATCAGTACTTTGACCCAAATTCTATTTCCTTTCTCCCAGACTTCAAAAGAGTAAAAATCACTTGAGTAAAGGGAGCAGAACGTGCTATTGAATTGAAAACCTTGTTTTTAAATTTAACTCATGATTGTCCATAGCATTAACTGCATTTTAAAAACATTTAAACAACACCTTTATTTATAAAGAAAACAAAAAAGTGTTCTCTGTTTAGATTATCAACATATTAGTGATGAGGCACTGATTCTTGCAGGAAATATCTTCACTTTTATATTTTTATATTTTTCACTGCTTTCATGTTTGTTTGCTTTTATATGTGTTTATTTTTTTATTTTTTTTTATTCACTAGTTAATTGCCACAGAAAAGAAAGCACAATAAAAAAATTAAAAGGACAGAAAAATAAACAAAAAGTCAGCAATTATTCCTTTACTGGTAGAACAGCAATGCTGCAATATCTATGATGCCAAAATCTAACGGGATTCTGGAGGAAATCCAAGGCCATCTGGTCAAAAGTCTAAAGTTCAGCCCTGTTGTGCTTGTTGACAATGGCAGCTGCTGTAACTTTAAACCAAAATAAAATATGTAGTATTCATTTTTTTTAAAGTGAACTGCTCTGTAAAATATTTTTTAAATTATGTAACATTCTGTCCTACCTCCTCTTTATTTATTTCTTTCCCCTTTTTTTTAAACACCTTTGATATGAAAAAAAATTTCACCCAGATATATGACACCTCTACAGAGTGAAAAATGGAAGATTTTCAGAATATCCTGATAAATTACCTTTATATATTCCTTCCCAGCAACAAGAAAATGTAACCTAGGCTTTCCCACAGCAGGGGAGAGAATTAGAGAGAAGATATCCAGATACTTTTGGGATGGGTTACATGGTAAAAATCTCCTTTAATACCTACAGCAATTAACAAAATAATTTTAAAGATAACTTCTGTGCCACTTCGCCAGTTCTCATGAGTAAAATCAAAACACAGGAAATCACAAATTTTAGTGAAATTCCAAGTTGATTAAAATAAACCCATCTATATGGATTTATTTACCTAAATAAATAAATATCTAAATACCTTCAGACTGGGTTNCTAGGCTTTCCCACAGCAGGGGAGAGAATTAGAGAGAAGATATCCAGATACTTTTGGGATGGGTTACATGGTAAAAATCTCCTTTAATACCTACAGCAATTAACAAAATAATTTTAAAGATAACTTCTGTGCCACTTCGCCAGTTCTCATGAGTAAAATCAAAACACAGGAAATCACAAATTTTAGTGAAATTCCAAGTTGATTAAAATAAACCCATCTATATGGATTTATTTACCTAAATAAATACATCCCTTCAGACTAGGTCCCACCAACTTTCTATTCCTAACTTTAAAAAGTTTTTCCTAACTTGAAACATTTCTTCTGTTATTGAAATTCATTCCTAACTTGAAAACATCTCCTAACTTGAAATATTCCTTCCCTTCTTGAAATTGAGATGCCTGACAATGAAATCAGCTGCTTGGGGAATTTATTATACATGAGGACTGGGCCCAAAAATACTGGAAATGTGACAGGTTTTGAGAAGTCCTGATGTGTTTTAATCTTCTTAAAGTTTATAGAAATATAGAAGGCATCACACACTCACTTTTTTATTGATGTAATAGGGGTCCAGATCTTCCAAGGGCTCGGACACCATTCCTGGAGGTATGTCACCATAGATAAATGGCAGTGTTTTTCCTGCCTCCAAGTCACTGTTTGGCTTTGGACCATCTTCATCATCATCATCTTTACGTTCCTGCTTGGATTTTTTAGCTTTTTCTTCATTGATGCGCTGCTCGATTGCTGCGAGGGATTCTCTTGTGAAGTAGCGGAAGCTGTCAGGTCCTGGTGGTACCAGCACTGATTGTGCCATCTTTTCATCCTGCACCTCTTAATTACTGATAAACTTCTCTCATAAAAAAGGGCTGAAAATACAAAATTGAAAAAAAAAAATAACGAAAACAAAGAAAAAAATAAATAAAGCTACAAACAAGAATATGACTTCATATAATTTTTCTCGGTGGGCCACCTTGCTAAATTCAGTATCATCCAAGAGAAGGTTGCTGCAAAAAAAAGATTTTTTTTTTTTTTCATTTATTACAGGACAAACCTTTGCAGTGCAGCTGGCCTCTTGTAGGTATCATTTCTAGAAAACATCTAATTTAAAATTCACTCAGTGTTTGAGATGATAGGTGGGCAGTTTTAAAGACTGCTTTAAAAAGGTCACAGACAATTCAATAACATCTTCTTGCCTTTATTAGGAGAAATGATACACATTCTGCGAGAGAGGGTGTGAGATCTCCTTCTCTGAAGACATTCAAACCCCACCTGGATGCCTCTCTGTGTGACCTGATCTGGGTGTTCCTGCTCTGGGAGAGGGATGGGACTAGATAATCTCCAATTATGCCATTCTGTGATTCCCATGTATAGAGTAGGAGACATTTCCCATCACAGAATGTGTGAAGAATCAACAGTTTTGAAGTGTTTCTGGTTTGGAGTTGAGAAGTGAGAATCCAAACAATTAATCCTGAAAATTGCACCTTGGACCAACCCTCCCTCTAGCTAGAAAGGTGAAAAATGACTCCTAGAATTCCCCACTAGTGAGTAAGGCCAGAGGCATTAGTTGAAAGCAACACGAGATGCTTCTCTTTGGGTAGAAATGTGCTGCCTTTGCAGAGCTGCCAGCTCAGGAAACAAGATTCAAGCATAAGCACCTGTATTCAGCTCCCCTGCGTGGCAACACACTGTGCACTGAAAGAATTGCTGAATTAGACAAAAACAATCTTTAATCATTACACGCTGCACAGAGATCTTTTGTGTCTGATGCTGGATCAGCTGCATGCATTTTACACAATTCTCACTGAAAAAAGCAGAACCACCTCTTCTTAATGTGTCCAGTTAAAAAAGGACAAGTGGAAAACATTCCCTGTGCAAATCCTTTGATGTGAAATCACACTCAGGGTCCCTGCTGTAGCCTGGAATTTCTCACCTGAGTAAGCACATAAAAAAAAAATACAGAAAATGCAATTAAAAGTAACAACTTCTGAGTAAGGCAACACAAATTAAACCAACAGAAAACCTTCAGCGTGATCAATCCTATTTCACAGCCTCCTCTTTTTACAAAAACTGCAAGAAAAAAAAAATCTGCATTTCTCCAGCCTGCAAAATAAACTGCATCACGATGCCTTCTCCTTCTCAGCCACAAGCACAGAGCAATTTACACCTACACAGACATCCAACACATCCCAACTCCTGCAGGTCTCCCTGGGAGGATGCTCTGCCTTTGCAGGCAAATGCACCTGGTGCATTCCATCATGGAGGGTGTGGAGCAAAGTGCTGCTGGAAGCTGCAGCAGCAGAGTTCATTAGGAAAATTAAAGTGGTCCTGCAGCAGAATTCTGTTAGATTATTTTGGTAATTACAGGGAGAAAAGGGAGGGGAGGGAGGGGAAAGCACCAGCAAAGAATCATAATCCTGTTTTAATACTGCAGAAACAATTAAAAATTCATTACCAGTGAAGAATCTTATGTGGGTTTGGAACGGCACCAAAAGAAGACTGCAGCTAAAATTCCATCATGTCCTTTCCCTTTTTTTTTTTTTTTCTTTTTT
>VZTY01017890.1:8057-111176 GCA_013400935.1 Turnix velox | reverse complement strand
ACTCCTCCCAGCCTGTACAGATGAATAAATAAGATGAATAAATAAATTTCAAATATATTCCTTTTCTACTGCAATTTTTTTTCCTGGATATTGTAGTCTCTCCCCTTTACATATCACATATAAATTCTGGTTTTATTACCTGTAATAGGGATAGTAATCAAAAAATAATTCAGTATTAAATCATAAAGTTTTGGAATAATACATATAATACCTTACTGAAAATTATGACCCCCATCATTGTCTATCTTACTGATTGTAAGAAAGATTTCTGATCATTTCACCAATAGTTGCATATGCCTTGCTGTTTATTCTACTTCCATTTGCTATCCTCTCCATCTTCCATTGCTCTTCATGCTTCCTACAGCCCCCCTCTTTCCCTGACAAACCTTTGCTTTGTAATAAACATTTGAATTCAAATATCTTGCCATTAAGCCAGANGAGCTGCTCTCAAGGACCACTCCTCCAAGCCTGCACAGATGAATAAATAAGATGAATAAATAAATTTCAAATATATTCCTTTTCTACTGCAATTTTTTTTCCTGGATATTATAGGCTCTCAGAATTAAATATCACATATAAATTCTGGTTTTATTACCTGTAATAGGGATAGTAATCAAAAAATAATTCAGTATTAAATCATAAAGTTTTGGAATAATACATATAATACCTTACTGAAAATTATGACCCCCATCATTGTCTATCTTACTGATTGTAAGAAAGATTTCTGATCATTTCACCAATAGTTGCATATGCCTTGCTGTTTATTCTACTTCCATTTGCTATCCTCTCCATCTTCCATTGCTCTTCATGCTCTTCATTTGAATTCAAATATCTTGCCATTAAGCAAGAAATACTATAGCCCAATAACATAATTTTCCATATGATCTAGGATATTGGTCTTGGACAATATAAATGCTTAGTTACACCATGATTGTTTAAGTTATCATAGAGCTTGATTTGAAGATCATAATATTATGCATAGGAAAAGGTAATGCCTCTGACAAATGCCCATTAAAATTTTTGCTCCAGAGTTAAATTTGACACCAAGATGCCAATTGTACTTTTATTGTTCAGAAAGATGAAGGTTTATTCCTAGATTCCACTGGCATTCTTAAGATAAATTGCCATACTATATAGTGCTTCAAGCATCCAGCACAAGAAAGGATCTGGTGGAGATAGAAAAGAGCAAAAAAATGAAACAATAAAGGACGAAATAAAAGTGAACAATACATGGTTTCAGGATCACTCACTTCTACAGAGCTTGATAGAAATAATAATATTGGTTTACCCACAAATTCTCATTAAGCAATCAGTAAAAATTTACTGAAATTTGTAATGTGAAAAGAATTATGAGAGGAAGAGTTTAATGTTCTGCATTGAAAACCAGTCAGTTCTTGATTAGATCTTGAAGATTTTGCTAAGTTCTATCACCGACTTGGTCAAGAAACAGTCTGATAGACTTTCCATCAAATTTGAAAGAACTGATTTCTTAATGTTCTGAGGAAATAAAAATCTGTCAGAACATTTTACCAAGTCTTATTGAAAGGGTAAAACATTACTCAAAAAAGCATGATAAAGGTACACGAAATGATTATTTGGAAAAATACTTTTAATCTCTGATTCATTCTTCTCCATCTTACCACTTCCAAGTTGAAAACTTCAGTAGCATGAAGCACTGAAACTAAATGGAAAATACAAATGTGATCAAAAAGAGTAAGTTCAAGGAGGTTGCAAATAGTAGAGATTGTGAACTATTTTTTGCTAATTTTTGTGAGATATAAGTACAGTATTCATGATACAATAAGGATGTGTAGTTCTAGGTGTAGGACTTTTTAATAGGGTATGTGATGGCTGGACTAGGAATAACCAATGTAAATTGGAGGAGAGGAGATTCAGGCAAGATTTAAGAATGAAATTATTTACAGTGAAGGTGGTGAAACACTGAACAGGTTGCCCAGAGAGGTTGTGGGTGCCACCTCCCTGGAGGTGTTTAAGGCCAGGCTGGACAAGGCACAGAGCAACCTGATCTAGTGGGAGGTGTCCCTACCTATGGCAGGGGCGTCGGAACTCGATGATCTTTAAGGTCCCTTCCAACCCAAACTATTCTGTGATTTTATGATTTTCAAAAGCCTTTATACTTCAAGCATAGTTTTAAACCAATAGGCCTACAAAAAAAAAAATTGTTAGGTATGTCATGCTCGCTACTTCAAAACATGTCTGAATTTTACTTTGTCCTCAAACCAGTTCCAGAANNNNGCTTTTGACCTAACCCAAATCCAACAATAAAAAAATGATTGTTAGGTATGTCATGCTTGCTACTTCAAAACATGTCTGAATTTTACTTTGTCCTCAAACCAGTTCCAGAAATACATGAAAGAGTTTTTTTAAAGGAGTAAAATGGATATTAGTTCAGGTTTTAAGTAAACAATATGTAATATGAATAATAGTGCCAAGAGCTGCCTAATTTTCTTCAAAATAGCTAATGTGGCAGATAAAGACATGTTAGAAGTGCAGCATGCCTAAGAAAATAGTTCTCACTGGAAGATTCACAAAAGCTTTGAGATTGATCCATTCCCTTTCAGGACTTGCAGAAAATGTGACAATTCACATAAATAATTCACCTCTTTACACATACATAGGCTTGCCATTGAGCTTACCATCTATTTGGACTCTACCAATGAACATGCATGATGACACGGTCCACCATGGAGCTCCCAGGGACCCTGATTTCATTCAGGCTTGGAGAGTAATCTGATAAAGTCTGAGTTCCTTCTCCTAATCCCAACATTCTTTTTCCCTCTGAAGGTCACTTTTCTGCATTATGATGTTTTTGCAGATATAGCCCACCAGCTACAATATACTCTATTTCACATACTTCCAGTACAAACACAGTTTGGAGGCTAGTTTGGAAAGAGTTTTTGGAGTTTTTCTTCATTACTCAAAGGCTGAGGTGGGTTGATAGATTTATGAGGAGTTTGACAACACAAAATTACTACACAGAATCATGAAATTCACAGAAAAAGTCTACTAAATTCAAAGGAAAATTTTCAACAAAATTTTCAAACAATACATTTGCTAAGTATGGAAGAAGTATGGCCATATAGAGACTTAAAATATAATTTAACAATAATAGAGAAGAATAAGATTTGCAAGAAAAAAGTTCAGTGAACGTTCCATATAAAAAATTATGATTTTAAATTATTTCTTTTTTTTTTAGAAAGCTCAAATACCTCAAATGAAGACCAAAATGAAAACCGCAAAACAAGTGCCTCCCTTGAATGTGCATTTAGTTTCAGGTCGACAACATTTGCCATGTAAGTATTACCCTACCTTTTTTTTTTTCTTTCTGGGGCTATTCTGAGGCACATGTGGGAACTGCATAACATGGTAGCAAAAAATCTAAATTGTCTGTTAGCAATAAAAGGTAAAGCATGTAGGGTACAACAAAAATGTATTTTCATTTCCTGTCAACACTAGCTTTAATTTTATATCAGTCTCAGAAAGCTCTTGAATGGAGCAAGGTTCTTGTGTACTACGGTACCAATGTTTCCCAAGACGCAGTTTACTGGTAAAGCCTGTTAATTACTTTGAGAAACCATGAATTATTCTTGTACATTCGCATTGCATGTTTGATCATCCTTGACTATTCTTATTCTTCTGTTCTGTGTCAATTTGTAATAATAACCCCAGCTGTCACCACCAATCCAGATTCAGAGATGTGCAATTCCCTAACTCACTCATGTGGATAATGCATTCAACCTAAAATGCTGTATTTCAGTTTCAGGACATTGATGGTTTGAGTGGAATGGTTACCACAAGTAAAAGTAACGAACCATTTAGCAGTTATACTGCAGCATCTTGCAAAGTATCTCTTGATGTCTTTCTCTCTCTCCCCTACCCATCTGTAGCAATAATCATGTCTTTGAAATACTGATACAAGTGACTAGACCAGCCATTAAAATCTAGTTAAAGTTACCACACCATTTCTGACATTGACCTCATTAATCCTGGTGGATCACATCTCATTCTCAGAGTGTCTTTAGATAGTTCTTTGGTATGCATCAAATACAGGAGCAAAGCAAAAGTAACCCATTCTAGTTGTGATGAGGAATACAATAACCCATCACCATAGCAAAGAGAATATTTTATTTGAAAAATACGAATAAAAGATTTTGTCCCTTTTCTTTATTAAAAGAAAAATGTAACATTTTCTATCAGTAACACTTGCATAAGGAGGTATGCTTTACATTACTCTTTTGTTAAAAAAAATATATATATTTTTGGAGACTTTGGAAAAATAAGGATAGCCCAGTACTTGCAACACACTTCTAAATGTTCCATAGAATGCACTGTTCCATTTATATGTACTGCAAGTACAAGGTCTTAGCACTTTATAATCCACAAAGTAACCCTAGGCAGCATAATTTCCTCTTCTTCTCCACATTTAGAACATTTTCTTTATTATTTATTTTTTGAGTCTATGAGTTTGGTTAACTCCAGACTGTTCCAATATTTAGATTTTCTAAAAGAAGATTTCACAAAGTCTTAGACCAAAGACATTTTGCAATTCCTTTTAAATACCAGTGGAAATATTTCCACACCGACATTTCTTGCAGTATTCACAGTTTAAACAACTACATCAATTGGAGTTCAAAATCAAAACCAATTACAGTAATTTTGGTGTTCTGAGAAGAATGCAAAAAATAAAGTGCATAACAGAGTGAATTTACTTTCAACATTTACAGCCTTCTATGTGCATGTCAAGAATGGTAACACCAATACACAAATTAATTGATTTCAATGTATGAATCTTGATCTAGTGCTGGTTGAATCCAAGTTCTTCCTTATCTTTAAGATGTATTAAATTCCACTTTTGACTGTTTTTAGGTTGACAATATCTCTTTACATTTTAAAATACTTATACAGACCATTTTCTCAGATGACATGTCAAGATGACCTCACTATTACAAGACTGTTTATTTGAAAGACTGTAACAAATTAGTTTGGTGCAAATGTACTGTCAGCTGACTAGCCGTTGCAGAAATAAAATCGTAATTTGGAAAGCCCTTAAGCACCACTTTGTATGTGTCATTTCACTTTACTCAGTATCTTTCATTTTAACTAAAACTGGCAGTTTCCAGCATTTAGCTATTCAGCTGCAAGAGGAATACCATTTAGGCCAATAAGAAAACATTTGAGAATGTAAGTACACATGAGACCCATGAAAGCTTAAAGCAAAGACTACAGAAACAGACTTATCAACTAGGAGAGTTTGTCATGACATTTTCACTGAATTTATCCTTTGTTTAAATCAGCAATGCTACAACATAATGGTGCCTTACATAACATAGAAAGTTAATTTACTTCTAGTTTAATCAAAGTTAACATAGAATTTTTTTAAACATTGTTCAATTTTGTTTCTAGGATGCAAAGAACCAAAGGAAAAATTTCTGATCCTGGGAAAAGAAAAATGTTAACGTGCTCTTTCTACTCCATGAGGCCTTTTTCTGTGCCACTGAAGATTCAATATTCTGCTATTCATCATGCAAAAAATACAGCACTGGGATGTGTACTTGATTTAAAAACGGTAAGCATAGCAAGCATGCAGATGTATGACAACAGAAAAGCACATTTGGAGATCACTGTGGATAGGTTATACCAAACAGGACACACCACAGCATCACTGAAGCAGCATCTCAACAACCAAGTCCCAGAGTTCAGAATTCCTGGAACAGTAGGTATGATGCATGTGTCATACAGTAGCAAAGAGAGCACCCGGAATGTTGAAAAGGGAATCCTTAATTGTTTTAGATATGATCTAATTATTACATTAACTTAATCAGAACATGAGCATAAGGAGGGATTCTTAGCTTATTTCACTGCAATTGTGTTGACTTTAAGCATTTGTTCTATGACGCAAATAAAAAGAAAACCATGATAAGAACATTGCTTAAAGCACAAAATGCAACTGATTTTCCCTGTTCCAGTGTAGGACCACAGGGAATGGACATAAAGATATCTAATACCTTTCTCTCAAAGCTAGAATATGAGAATGTACGTGTTTTTCATGCAGATGTGGTACAAACTATGATAGCATTGGTAGTATAAATGATGAAAGTATTAATGATAGAATTGGTAGTAGTAATGGTGAAAGATTTTCTTGTTAGCACTCTACCCATACAATGTAAAAATTAAGATGTTAACATAAAGCAAATGCAATCTAAATCAAAATGAAATTTCTCCTCAAAATCCTACACTACTAGTTGCTCCTTTTGGGACAAAACTGAAACATATCTTAACTCTATCCCAAAAAAACCCATATAAACCATTTTCAGCTTGAGTATAACTCTTAATGTATTAAAGCATCTGATTACCTTTTGTATACAATGATAACATTTCCTTAAATGCATTTCTAGAAGATTCTGTATTTAGTAAAAACTAAAAAATTAATCTGAACATAAATTATTAAACTACTTTTAAATCATCACCAGAACACTTTTGCATTCACATTTTTTCCCTCTCTAAATTGTCTTGGGTGTTTAGACACTGACAGAAAGGGAAGCACTACAATTTTCAAGTTGAAAACAGCGTAGTAACAACCAATTCTGGAACTACAGTGCAACTAATACTTTTTAGGGTTTGAAAAGTTTCTTACAAGGCTAATTTTTCCAGAAAGTTGTGTAAACTAAAAACAGTCAACAACCTCTCAGGAAGGATTTCATAAAAATAAATAAATAAAATTCTGAAAGTAGAGCTGATCAGAAGTTTCTGTTTTATCTAGGACCTACCCAGCTACAAAGGAAAGAAAGTAGGGGTTAATAATCTGGTTCATCTGCGTGGCCCACAGTAGGTCAGCAATAAACATAGAGTCTGCTCAGAAGAGCAAACAGTACTCTCTTCTGTACCAAATTGAGTACTAAATTGAAAGTAAGTGGTACATAAAGTGTACAGGGAAAATTGAGGATACATTCTCCACACCAGCCCAGAGATTAAAAAACCAGTACACAGCTTCTTCTCTGGACAGTTTCCCTATCAAATACACATTCCAAGAGTCCATTTCCCAAAGTGGAGCTACAATTCTGCTAGAAGCAGAAGACTGTAATAGTTGGTGAGCCTCATATGTGACAATCTTTCATAGGCTATTATGAGCTCCTTGTTGTCTCATAGTGTTATCACTGGAAAGACAAACAAAAGGTTAACATTTCCAACAAAACAAGGGAAAACATAAGAATATGCTGGACTAGGTGTTAAGCATCTTGCAATACTAAGCAGAAGTGTTAAGCAGTTGTGCAATGCTAGAAAGTTACTTACATAAGAAATCAATTTATTTAATCAATAGGAAGTAAAATAATGGTGCGTTTGAATTTTTTCTTCCTCCACTGACTTAAAATGTTCCTATTTCCATAATCCTTGAAATAGGGCAAAAAAAGCCTGCTCTGCTTGGATGGAAACTAGTCTAAGGGAAATTAAATGCCAGTAGATTAACTAAAAAGGAAAAAGCATCATCATCTTATTCTCTTTGTTTGAATTTTCTCTTGTCCAGTGTCAAAACAGAAGCTTCTGATCACACACGGCAATAGAGACATTATGATTAAGAACTCTGTATTTCAAACTGGCTGTCATAGCTTCTGGACTCAAACCAGCAAAAGACTTATAAAGCTTCACCTATTGACATAAGTGATGCACAGTGAACCAAACAACTGAATAGTTCAATGGTGCTGCCACTGTTGCTTTTATTAAAAGAGCCTATGCTTCATCTGCTTCACTGCTTGAAGAGTACTTTGGAAAAATTCCATTTAAATGAATGATGTTCCCATGAAAAGACAAAAAGAAAAGTACAGGACTGAAAATAACAGTTTATCTAACAGGCAATAACAGAGCAGGTCTGGGTTTATGGGCTAGAGCCATGTTTTAGCTAACACCAAATGATGCCCCCTCTCTGTTAGCTGATTATGGATGACAAGTTTATGAAAGAGGAAATGACACTCTTTCCATCCAATTTTCTAATTCAATAAAATTCAATCATCAAAGAACTGTTTATTTGAGAGAACAGTTGTGGTTTATCCCTTTTGCACTTCTCATACTGATAGGAAACTCCACTGGATACCTCACAGCGGGATCAGGAGGCCTGGAGCATAGCTGGAAACGCAACATCACAATCACCTGCAAGAGATTTACTGCTTTGTTAGCAGTCTTCCTGAACAGGCATGACCATAAACTTACTCTAGTTTGGAGATGTTAAGCACATTTCAATAAAAATGTCATTGCTTGGCTTTACTGTAGGTATTGTCACAGATACGGTACCACAGAATTTATTGAGCAATTAAAAAATATACACAAGGGACAATAGCTTCTTTTTTCTGTATTTTTCAAAATTTGACTTTCTTCCAATTGGAGAACCCAGTTTCAAATATGAAAAGGGCACTTGTTCTACAGCAATTGCATACAGCTTGCTCAGTTCCAAGTACTGCATTAATTTTTTGTTTCCATTGCTGTCATTGCATCTCCTGCTGTTCAGTAGCTTCTCTGTTCAGGGAATCAAAACTAAGTTGTTCTTTCTGATTCTATTTCCCCATAGAGTTCAGCTAGCTTCTTGAACTCCGGTCCCCAGTCTCCTAGGTAATTATAATCCTCGTCAGAGTGTGTTGTGGCTGAATCCAGAGAGCTGATAGATCCAGCTTCTGATCTATGACCCTCATAGGCATAGGTCTGTAGGGAGTCATAGGGGGGCACACTGGGGTCTAGATCAGCCTCTGCAAGTCTTTGCTTAATGAACTCTTGGACATCTATACTGTCAAGACTTGAGGTGGGATGATGCCTGGGTGCAGGCTTCAATTCAGGACGAACATCCCTTCGGTATTTTAGCTCCTCGGCAGCTGATGGATTCCTTAGTGCTGTGATATCAAATGCCTCTGTGTCTTCTTCTCCACCACCCTCATCATCATATGTCACAACATTTTCCCGGACATCTTCTTCCGAAATGATCAAGGGCTCTTTCTTGCTGCGTCTTAAGGTGACGAAAAGGACCACAATTGCTAAAGAGAAAACTGCAGATATTAGATTAGGTTTAAAGTTTATATCTGAATAAGTCGATACATGTTAAATAGCAGTTAATAAGTCACAAATAGAAAGCTGTACAATTTTCAGGCTAATATTTTATTCAGGATCATTATATTTGATATGTATTGGCAACAAAGTGTCAACAAACCTGTCCAATCTGGAATAGAACGTAATTATATTCCTAAGTGACCGATGCCTTTGTTGTGGAAGGTGTTAACCAAAGGTTAGACTGTATGTCTAGAAAGTACCTATGAAACCCAAACAGCTATGTTTTGACATAGCAACATGACTAAGGGCAAGAGGCTGAGACCACACAACTGAAGGGAAAATTAATAATGCTGTACTGAAACTACGAACTTCTAGTACAGCCTGGTCTTCCAAGGGATCACTCCCTTTCTGAAAAAGAAGTTCTGAAATAAGCTGCGAGGAAAGCAATCACGAGAAAATGTAAAGCCTTTGGAAAAAATTTCTCAAAATCTCCTATGTAGGTCACACCGCAGTTCCCATTTCCTGCCATCTATATAAGAAATCAGAAAGACATGAATAGTAGAAGTATGTGCCGAGCAAGCGGTGCCTCTGCCAGAAAAAGAAGAGTATGCTATTCATTAATAGCATTCAAATTGGCTTGGGCAAAAAAAAGTAAAGAGAAAATGCACTTGCAAGTGCATTCATGGAGTCATCTTAGAGTCTCATATGTCACTTGCCCCTGTGGATTATGTTGCACGTCGCTTCCAGCTTATTCCACAAAGGTAATTAAGAAATGGCTTTTTTACAGTGCTAATGGTGCTTCTTACTGTGTAATGTATTTCAAAAAGCCTTCCTCAGCTCTTTTATATCATTTTTCACACTGTTCTAGATATGGAATTAGAGTCAGTGGCTTTTTTGAAATCTTTCCAAATTACATAAAAAAAGATCTGCAGTGCTAATTACTTGATAACCTCTGTAAAATAATTTCTAGCATATTCTAGACATTCACAACTGTCCTTTGAAGGCATTTTTCCCTGTTAATTTCAGCTAAACTTTTACCCCCTAGTCACAGCTCCGTGCATATAATTACCTCCTACTATCAGGTTCAAAACACGTAATATTAAAAATTTTCACTGTGTCATATTCAGAGAGAGAGGGGAAGGTTGGCATTACTTAGTACTGAAAAAGACTTACCAAGAAGAATGACAACACAGAGTAGGATCGCAATTAGAGCTCCTGTGCTCAAGCCAGCTGAGGAAAGGAAAGCTTCAGCGTGGCATGTCCTCACTCGTCCATCTCTCTCACAAGCGCACACCCTAATTGTGAGAGTACTGCTGCTGCTGAGAGGGGGCACTCCACCATCAGAAATCAAAACTGGGAGGTAATATATATCTTGAGAGGTTCGACTGTACCTTCGTCGTTTTGTCAGGATACTGGCTGTATTATCTACAAAAGTAAACCCAGAATACCATTTAAACAAAAAAAACTCCAAACAAATACAATGTTTTTGATGGTTTCCCATCAAGTATCTTAAAACTTGACAGAACTTAGCTGTGAAAGTGCACAGTTTAGAATGAAAGGAAGCATTTCAAGCCAACAGAGGAGGCAGGGAAAAGTAATCAGCATTACATGTACAGAATTATTTAATCTCATGTACCTGTCTTATAGTCTAGGTGAACTTCAACAAACATTTTGCCCCAGTTTGCAAATGTTTTAATATCATGTTATGCTGTTGATAGTGTGGAAAGTTGCAACCCATTTCCCTTGAAAAGACAGTACAGGGGAAGAAATGCTACAATAATATAATATCAGGGTTTTTTTGGTATGTGCAATATTTATCTTCAGTATGTTACCACCACTGCAAAAGTAATTGCACCTGAATAAGAGCACATGGTTAAATAAAACAAAATATGAGACAGTGAGAAATCAGTGGCATGAGCAGTTGTGGAGAGAGTTTGGGCTTCTTTTTTTAACAAAGGTTTCACACAGGAGTGTTAAGTGCAAAATAACACCTGTTGAGTTTTTCTTCCTATTATAAGTCCCATATACTATTGTGGCATTGAATGGGTTTACCATAATCCGTGGAAAGATTAAGTGTGACCAGCCTATAGGACTAGTTATTTTCCACATGTATATTTAAATGCAGGAGTTAAGATTTTTGTTTACCTAGTGACTACTCTTCATGACATATCTTCTATCAAATATTAAAGCATTCATTATGACCAGCTTCTCTCAACAATTTGCTTTTGGTAAATCACTCAACAGAAATATTGAGAAAGACTGCTATTTCAGCGGTACATCAGCATAATAACATAACATAATGAAGTTTCCTGCAAGAAATATGTATGAAGTGGGAAGTGATTTCCTTGGTTCTTAGCTATGAACTGGGCATTAAGATCCAATGCAATGAAGTTCATCTGCTTTTCTTCTCCACCCCTCCTGTTTATCTTCTTGGAAATGTGCAGCATGGTGAGTTTGTTAGAGAAGGTTTAAGATCTGTTGCTCTCACTGGCATTGTGTACAAGATCCGATTTTTGTTTCTCTATTTATATGCAGTAGGCCTTGAAGCCCTCCTCTAGTTGTTCATATTGAGTTATACCTTTCATAAATAAAACCCATGATTTGTGCCACTTTCCTCTTTAGAGGCATTTGTAATGTTATTTATATATAACAGCTAATTCTTTCATCCGTGGTATGACACGGAGTAAGAACATTATGCTGTGGAAATTTTATTTGCAGAGATGTTATAAAATAGCTATGGTAAAACATACTGTTTTCCTTACAAAGTTGCCAATTACTACAAACACCTCCCGCAAAAGGTAAATAACGTAATGAAGAACCACAATGCAGAAAATTGGCATTTTCTTTAGATACAGAGTTGCAAAAATGATTCTTATGTACCTGTAGCACATGACATGTAGAAATGCTTCTTTCACTTTTTTGAATCTGTATTGAACTTTGGACCATCTCTGTATTGTTTAATTGGGGCTTGTGAAATATTGTAAAACCTAACTGTGATATTCTCAGCAAATCTGATTTTTTAATTGTCTAATTATTAGGAAATAAATTATTTCCACTTTATTCTAGAATAGTGAGAAAAACCTCCTGGATTATAATTGAAGAAATCAAGCTTGGTATCCCTGGATTTCAGATTGCATCTGTCACATAAACTCCCTTAAAGCAGAGTGACCGGTGGCCATAAGCCCATTATTATGGACTGCACCTACCCACAGAGGTCTTGCGATGTTCTGACAGTGTAATTTTCAAACATACAGAAGAGTCTCAAATCTAATGTTTTAAATTTGGACCAGCTTGTTCTTTGATACATATATCGACTTTCTCTTTTATTTAATTATCTGCATCAGGTAAACAGTTTCAGAGGTCTACTTTAAAATACTCCTAAAGCAAACAAACAATTTTATGGAACACAGACCACATGGAGATAGCTCACCTGCATGTCTTGTAATTTCTGAGCACATACATTGGTATAATCAGAAGTTAAAGTAAGCAGCTGTTACATCTTTCTGCCACATAGTGTTGATTTAAAAATTTTTTCTCACTTTCTTAAAACAAATATCTTGCCCATTTGACAATCTCTCCATTTTTTAAAAATGCTAGACTGTCAGTTCAAACTTCACTAACATAGCTGGAGGACACAGATAAAATCTTCAGTGGTTCAATGAAGGTATACAATCCACAGAATACAAAATGACCTTCAGCTGGTCTGCCTCTCAGCTGCCAAAGCAGTGGCAGAAGGAGCTGTAGATACAGATCAAGAGCAGAGATAATCTCACATAGCTGTGATTAGTAGGGAATTTCAAACAAATGCATATTCTACATTAAAATAAGTGAATGTTCTCAGTGTATATATGGGGATGACTGCTCCTTTTGCCTTTCTAAAGTCAGAAAAAAGCACCATTTCCCCCACATGCCTGTAAAACTCCACTGGTTTTCTAGTTGTTCAGAATCCAATTTATAATGGCTTCATGTCCTTGAAATGCAACTGGTTACAGATTATTAGCAGAGCTCTTCTCTAAAAAATTTTCTTTTTATCTTCTTCAGTTGCAGGTTGTTAAACAGAACAAAGCTGGGGAGTAAGTATGATTCCTAGAGCACTGATTGTTCACATGGCTAGGTTTTAGTAATCTCCAAGGTTATCACGGTGCTCTGGGCCAAGTACAACTCTCTCACATAGCACCCAACCACATCTGGAGTTAATAACAACATTCCCAGTTGGCACTATGGACAACAGTGCACCAGGTTTGTCTCTTTCCCCTTTACAGAGTGTTTCAATATTATTCCAACAGGCTGTATATCTTTAATCATCCCAAAACAGCCTTATGCTGCACACTCTGCAGCACGTAACTTCTTTTTGTGACAGGATAACACTGCTCTGTTGGGATGCAATAGAACTTCCACATTATTTCATAAACTCAGAAAAGAAAAAAAACCCCATAATAATGAAACCCGAGCTCCACTGGGTACTAGACAGTGTCCAGAGGAGGAAGAAGGCCAAGCATTATGTAGTGTACACAGCCTGTATCATTAAGCTTCATTGCAAGACAGTAGTCACAGTTCTGTTTTGCTTTGTGGGTTGATCTTTTTTCTTTTTTGCCCTCAGCACCAGTGCTGTCAAAATAAACTAATTTGTGACTGTTCACCTAGAAATCCCACTGAAGTCATTAGAGAAGTGCTTTTTAGCAAGCATACTTTTCAAGAGAAAGAGAATGCAATTTCAAAGAAGCAACAGTTCTAAGAAGAATTTTATTTCAAGTGACAAAAATGAGAAAACGACAATCACACAACAAAGTTATCCAGAAATAATACCTTTAAAACCTAAGGATATGTTCAAGGTCTCATCTTCAAATGTAATTCCCCAATGGTAGAGACAATATATCCATGAATTAAGTAAAATATTAACATCTATCACATCTCTCACCACAAAAGGAAAAATTCTCAGATGTTATACTACTAAATTCAAAGGGTGACAGCAAGTGTTATCACCCATAATAAGAAAAATCTTTCACTTCTGCTTAATATTCCATTTTACAAGACCCAAACTTTTCAAATCAGCTACTTGTCCATATAAGTAACAAAAACCTACAAAATTCGGTCCATGTGAATCTTCCTGGCCTTATACCCAAGGAAGGCCCAGTATTCAAATCTGAGCAGGAAAGAATAACCTACTCCTTCCATTCTCTGACATAAATCTAAAAAAAGAGTGAGCAATACAGTATTGCCATACAGTTACAGAAGTAACAATAGGCAGGCAGACTGAAAAGAAAAGCATCAGAATCAGAAAACAATGAAAAAAACCTGAGGATTTGTGAGCTGCAGTCTAGCTGTACTGAAAGGATTTAAGCACAGAAGACTACTGGCAAAGATATAAAGGAAAAAGCATTGATATGTAAACAGTATGCTATAATTGTGGCAAGATGAGGGAAAAATTGTGAGGACAATAAATAAAACCTGTGAGAAAAAATTGGAAAAATAGACCAAAATGAAAAAATGGATAAACTGGATAAGTCAAATGTTACAGGAAAGAACTATAAAAAGAACATTATAATTAAATCATACTTCTCTGGGGTGGAAGGTCTTGTCAAACAAGGCACGGACACTTTTATACTCATATGAAATAAGTACAAATTTAAAAAAAACAAACCCTTTTTTCTTTTAATGTGGTAGTTTTCTTTCAACATTAACATGGTTTTCCCATGTTGTTAATATCACAGAATTAAATATTAGTACAAGATACAATTTTAGCAAATTCAATCGGATTTTGAATTTGGAATATTAGCAAATGTGAATTGCTGTAATTTGTAGTCTCTTGAGTAATAATCTGATTTCTGTAGAAATAAATGTTGCATGGAATATTTCCAGGAGATTCAGTAAGAGCATAAACAATTAAAAACATTCTTAAAGAGACAATGTAACGCTTTTCCTTCAATGCAATGTCACAATTTTTAACAAAAATCAAGAGTACTATTGTAGACTTGGGGCAGTGGAATGTAAATGTTATGTTTTCAGTATTATCAGAAGTGATAATTCTCACTATTGCTTTCACTATTACAGAGTTACAGGAGGTAACTCAGTGCGTGCATCTAAATAAATAGTGTATACGTACAAAGAAATAATATGCTGCAATATAACTCGGCTATCATGCGCTATCAATCTTCATTAAACCTTTCAAAATATTTTAAAATGAAATCTCTTAACATTTTTACAGAAAAGGAAACTGAATCCAAGAATCAAGAACTCAATGATCTGAAAGGAAACTTCCAACCTAGATGATTATGGAATTATGAAAATGACCAAACCTACTGTCATTGGCATAATAGCAAACATTAGCATGTTCTAGTTAGGGCTCTGTCCTTCAGGACAATTGTATGTAAAGGTATGCCAACAAAATTAATAAGCAATAAAAGTTTAGCCAAACTGCAGTACCAACTACATCCCAACAGCTATTCTGATGTTCTAAGTTTCCATGTTTCAATTGTTCACATAGTCCTTATAAAATACCATTGGTGGATACATTAAGAGAGGAGCTAGAAAGACTGCAGCTTCTTAGAGAAGGACCTTAACATGAAACGAAAAAAACCCTACAAACTGTAAAAGCTACAGGCAGCCCTGTATGAAAGCAGATACTGATGACCTAGGAAAGTGTTTAATGGGTGGAAATTAAATTTAAAAAATGTTACATCAACAAAACTAGTCGCAAAGGAAGGGGGGGTTCATGGATTGGGAAATTCCTTTGATACCTGAAAACATATGCAGCCCAGAACACAAGTGTGTAAGCCAGCAGCAATAGTAATAGAATGAAGACAAATACAGATCTGATTCTTACAGAACTGGAAAGAAAGACTTCTTTATCTCAAAAGATTTAAACTGTGAACTTAACACCTGAGAAAAATGATAAGAACCAGGACTTGCTGGAGATGAAAAGGCTGATTGCTAAGGGAAATTACCAACTCCAACAAATGGAAAGAAAAATATATTTGCACATTGTCCCATTTCATGTTCTAAACTTTCTCATATTTGGGCATGGTATCAGTAAGCTTTGCAAACAGTGATTAGGATCTAAGATTCAACTCAAGTGTGCTTAAGGTTAAATATGGAAAATTTGGCACAACTCTAACATTGCAAGGTCTTCATACTCTGAAAACGTAGTAGTTTATTAAGCCACACAGCACACTTTATAAAAGGGTGTTATCACACTCTTTTTTCAATCATCTCTGCCTTTTTGCAATGAGAAAAGAAAGGAGGGTAGAGGAAAATCAAGGCAGCTGAAATACAATGATAACAACATAGAAGGTGACTGCTGGAGCACTTTGGAGGATACTCATTTGTTATTCACAATCTGAGAATTCCTTTGACACATCATATATTACAGTCAGACACAAGAGAAATAGAAGTGAAAAAAAATGGAGTTAAAAACTGTTTATACCTTAAGGCATGTTTTAACTTTCATCTTAGATTATATCAGCAGTTCAAATTTTATAAATTTTCTGAGAAGTAGTAACTAATTAAAACCAAAGAAAACATTGGTATGATTTGCATTTCTTCTATTTCTAAATTCAGAGCAGTTAATTTGTTTATGTGTGACTATTTTGATAGGGATTTCTGTCAAATTTCTTCATTGATAACTCTTTTAAATATTTTTCTTTCTTTTGTATAGGTTTCAAAGCTATTGCCAATGGGCTTCCTTTTTAGTTCAATGGGTGGCAAAAAATAAAAAGCAGCATAGCAGACTTTTGGGGCTTAAATGCAGTTGTCTGCTTAGCCAACATGTAGCTACACTGAAAAGGAAAGCATGAAGAACCTATACATTACCATCTTACATAGATGCCACTGAAACACTGTGTTCCATATTTTACAAAAAATCAGGTCTCTATTTGTGTGGATATTAAAGTCCCTTACAGCATAACAGTAGCAAAAAGGAAGCACCATCAGGCTAGTACCAGAAGAACAACAACTTCAGCTTCAGAATATTCTACATCATTTATCAATTTAAAAAAAACCAAAAATAAACAAACAAAAAAAATCAACATATCTTTCAGAAAAGTGGTCAGACAAGGAAAAAAGTGGGCAAATATTTTTGTGAAATGAGAAATAAAGGAGAGGAGAAAAAACACTAAGCATTACCTAAGAGACTGCTATTTCTTGAAAGTAAGGTAGACTTTTTCTATTCTCAGAAGTCGGCAGTCTCAATTTATTAACGTAACAGAACATATTGTGTATAGTCTCTGCACAAACCCTTATACAGGAAGTTTACAGTACCCATCGGAGCACCCATACTAGACTGTATATTTTGGTAAAAACAAAACAAAACAAAGCACTGGCAAAACAGCACTTTGTAGTGTAAAAAATTCATGCTCTCTTGCACCTAAGTGAACTGTTCTCTGGGGGTCTGCTGTTTTATCAGCACGTAGAAAGGTGTTGTGTAACTTTTGAAAGAGGTATTGAGTAAGTGCAAAAATAAGCAGAATGAGGGAATTGATTCTTTAGACTCAGAGGAAGACAGTCTGACAATGTAAATGTGTATCTCTATATTGTAATATTTGGGAATATCATAACAATAACATATGCTAATATGCATTTTCTTTCAAATTACAAAAATGTGACAGATATATCAGTCATACTTTAAGCAACTGGAAAAAATGTATGATTCTTTCAGGACAAAAGAAGTAAAAGTTTTAAATCCAGCACTTAGAAACAGCTTTAGTAAAAAGAAGTTCTTTCATCTTTACACTGACTCCCTAACAGAAGGTGGGTTTATTCTCTTACTGCCCTGGCAAATTTTTAATGGAAAATCTGTAAGTAGATATTTCAGATTAGGAAAAAAACATAAATACAACATACAGAACAAAAATTATAAAAAGCATTCAAAAGTTATCTTTGATCCTAAAAAAATAGTGAGAAGAACACATGGAACAGTTAATCAAGAATCAGGTCTGCAACATAAAATAACTCTCTGATCTAAAAAGTATTTGGCTGCTGAGGATTTAATATGAATTATAACATCTTTCTGGAGAGAATAATTTCATAATTTCATATAAGTTGTAAACAGCCTTGGTTTCATTAAAATGCCTTTATACAAACAAAAAACCCATACATTTTCCTTGCATTTGCTTCTAAAATTGCAGGAAATTATTCCAACTTGATGCATTTTACTTATATACCAGAAAAAAATCTATTGAAGCTCTTGTTCTCTCTTGCTTACATGTGTAAAGATAATGCATTACTTTGTTGGCAGCCCTCTTGTTCATACTTTTAAGCTTTTATCCACTGAATAATACTTTGTAAGTGCTCAAATAGCAGCAAAGAATCTGCCATAGCTTAATATTTGAGTCAGTAGGAAAAAAGGTACCACATTCTGTCCTATGATTTTTTTTCATAATGAAAATTGTAAACAGCTCGGATCCATAAAGTTATCAAAACAATTCTTAGGTTCTGCTGGACTGCATATTTTGTACAGTTGTGTGGGTGTATCCTGACTTAAATTTCCCTAAGAGTTTTAAGCTCTGCATTACAAGACTGCATATTCAAAGGTGGGAGATTTAAGACTGTGGATTATTACAGAGTAAAAGCACAAGTTTAGGAAAGGAAAATAAAATGTTCACTGTTGATACAATCGATTATGAGGACTGAGGATTTGACATCTATTTTCTTTGCTGAATCCACAGAATATTATTGAATTGAATGCAAAGAGTATGTATTCCTGCAGGCTTTACAGATAGGCAGGGACAAACTACAAAATCTTATGTTTGTTCAAGTCCTCTAGATTTCAGTCAAATTTCAAAGATATCAGTATTAATATTTAAATATCCAGTTCACTGCCACAGAGTCTTCTCATTCTGTAGCTCTAGTGATGATAACCGAGTAGGTGAACATGCATGTAAAAATGCATTTAGGGTCAAAGAGCAGAATTCTATTGTTCTCAGTTGTGAAAATAAGGAAAGAAATAGTCTAGTGAAATCTTTGAGAAATAAAACATGTCTTGAAGAAATAAAAGGAGAGGATGGATACAAAAATGACTGCAAAATAAACATACCTGTGCAGCATTGACTACCTCTGTCTATGTGGGATCAAGATTTTTCATTTTATTATTCCACAAAACATTACTGAAAATTCTCTTAAGACAATTCATATTTAATTTTCTATTTAAAAAAACAACAACATAAGACTGAAACAATTAAAACTCTCCAAGAAAACCCTCAGAAACATAAAATATCAAATTAAGTATGAAAAAAACCTTTTTATTAAGTTACTAAAATATATAGTCTTCATGTAAGTATCTTGTACAGAAATTAACATGGCCATGGTCTCCATTTCATCAGGTAGCAAAATGGAAACCATAAGGCAAACAGATAGTAAGGTTGATTTTGAGGTTTTGTTGAAAGTCTGGATGGATCTTTGATTCAAGAGGTGTTTAGAAACATTTAGCTGTGAAAGCACTTTTTCTTCTGGAGATACCTGCTCTGAATTTCTAATTGCACTTATTAGGCTCACTTGGTTAGGAAGGGCATGAAGAGATAGGACTATCCCCAGGAAGCACTGAAGTACCTGCACTTGCAATGCTACCTACAAAAGTAAGCATGAATTCAAGTTTTTATGCTCATAAATTCTCCTTTCCTCCTTTAAGCATTATCTGGCAATGACTTCGAAAGTGCTATTCACCTTGAAATAGACCAAACTGCCAACAACTTTTCCATTAATCTGTTTTTAAAAAACATTTCTGAATGGATGAAGTGTAAGTGCTAAATAAAATGGAATATAAAAATCAAATGCAGTATCTGATATTAACAGTTTGCAATACTTTTTATAAATTATGTCCTCGATATCAGCTGGCTTAGTGATGACAGATGACAGATTCCCTGTTCTGAAAAGAAATGCATGGAAATTACATTCAAAGACACATCCCAGGCAAAACAGAGACCCAGTTGTTTGAGATTTGTCATTGATTTACCTTCATTGTCCCTTAGAGTAAAGTTGGGATTCAAAGAAAACCCTTCATCAAGGGAAAAATGGAATCTTGCCCCATTTGCAGAGTTATCTTTGTCAGTTGCAGTGATAGTCTGAACTACCTGAAATAAAAATTAACAGTTAATCAGTTGAAATTTGAACTTGACCCAAATAACACCTGTCCTCAGCATTCTTATGTTAATTTTCTACATTCAACCTATGAAATTATTGGGCCATCAGTTTGATTTTATCAACCTGGAATATTTTAGCAACCACAATTCAGAGCTAGGTAGAAGCATCTAAAGCATCTATAATTTCTGACACTGATATGGCCAGAACTTGGTACAGAGATGCACTGCGTGCTGGTGACTTTCAGAAATACAGTCTCCCTTGAGTATCTGTTTTTATGGAGCCAAAATTCAGGCTTAAGCAGGATGGTTTATGTAGAGCATCATATTGGAATCATAGAATCAATTAATAGTTTGGTTTGGAAAGGATCTTAAAGATCATCTAGTTCCAACCCCCCTGCCACAGGCAGGAGCGCCTCCCACTAGATCAGGTTGCTCAGTGCCTTGTCCAGCCTGGCCTTAAACATCTCCAGAGAGGGGGCACCCACAACCTCTCTGGGCAACCTGTTCCAGTGTTTCACCACCCTCACCATAAAGAATTTCATTCTTACATCTCGCCTGAATCTCCCCTCTTCCAATTTGCATCCATTATTCCTAGTTCTGCCATCACATATCCTATTAAAAAGTACTCCCCCTGCTTTCTGTAGGCCCCCTTCAGGTATTGATAAGCTACTATAAGATCCCCCCTGAGCCTTTTCTTCTAGAGGCTGAACAAACACAATACCTTCAGCCTGTGCTAATGAGGGAGGTGCCCTAGCCCAGTAACTGCATGTACTTCAATACTTGTGAACATTTTATTTAACAAAATGGCAGGTATGACATACCGGCTCTCTGCTTACAATTTCTGTTGAGGATAGTTTTTAAATTTCTAGAAATATCTCTGAAAGCCATGTTGGTTTCTACAATTTACTTTCAGCTATAACTAAGTCAAGCTTTTAAAATATGTGACCAAGCAGTATTTTCTACCTCTGCTGTCACTTCCCTGCTGGACTTGGAAGATCAAGAGCTAAAGTGAAATTTAATAAAAGTTGCTCTTGTAATATAGGCAGTGAAGCCCACACAGATGGCTGCACAGAGCTGATAGACACACTGAGGGAAATGTAAAAGGAGGACAGAAAATGCTCTTTTCATGATAGTTTTCCTGTTCAGTGTTCAGCTGTAGTCTGTGGACTGAACCTGAAGTGTAAACATTGTGGGCTCAAGTGATTTGATTTGTTTTGAAAGACAGCACACAATTTTCTACCTCCATTCAGATAAGACAATAGAAAAATATATATTTAAAGTCAACAGAGTACAATTCTCATTCCACTGACTATATAATGTATTACAATAGTAAAGACAATACAGTATGTTACATTGTCTATACACACTTGAGACAATACTGATGTTAACTGCTGAAAGTATTTTAGGAATTTATCAAAGCATCTTTTTTTGAGCTCTTTTTCTGAATCTTACTCTGTTAAGATAAATCTGAAATACGCAGTTTAGCAAAGTCATAGTGATACCCTGATTTCACGAATGTATGTGAAAAATATAACACTAGAAAGAATAGAAATCACACTTTTCCACAGGGAAAACAAGCACTGTATGTGTAAAATGACAGGTCAAAATATTTTTGACAGAACAGTTTTAAAACAGAAAGTATACTTTCTTTCAGAAAAGGCTTTTGCTTTAGAAGAAAAAAAGATTTCTAAGTCATTAATTGAGATGTGAGGAATGAAAGCATGAATTCTTTTCACACCAAAATGTACTGTTAACCCGATTACAATGAATTAGGGCAACTAATCCATAGATATAAATATACACTTACCAAATGTGATTAAAATAAAAATGTTGAAACAGAGTATCAGACATTGTAATGCTCTCATGAAAGAACTGAAGTGATGAAGATGAAGGGTTATGAATTTTTTTTAAAGATAAGAGTTGGCAAAAAGAAGAAAAAAATTCAAGAACAGAGAACTAATAGAAAAATAAAGAAAGCAGGTACTAAATTCTATTTGGATCCTTTTCAGAACTGAATCAATGAACTAGTAAATATATAAACGACAAAAACAGAAAGAGGCAATAACTGTCCTTTCCAGACAACTTTGATTTAATTTGGAAATTAGAATTAAAAGTATCCATGGTGGCTCATGATGGCTACACAATGTTTATACACCTGGATTCTGAAAATGTTCTCTGTGTGTGTGTGAGTGCATCCAAGTGCATCTTAATGCTAATTTACAGTGATAGTGTCTGGGAAATGCCATTTCACTACTCTCACAACTTTTTCTACTATCCCTCTGAAAAGCACTCCTAAAAATATTATCTTTGGAAAGCTGCAGTGAATATGACTAGTAAATCCAGTCAGATATTTTAACAGATTCATTTTCTGCCAGGACATATATACTGAACTTCAAAACTTTTAGAAAACTTTCAATTCTTTACTCTTTAAGTTTCTAGAAAAAAGCATTCGAATAAGTATTTTTTAAACATCAGTGTATGCTCCCACTGTCTTAAAAATAATAAAACAAATTGCATTTGAAGCAAAGGAAATGTCATTATAAATTAATTTTATGGAAGACTGCATGATTTCATTTTCATTAATTGGCTAAATTTTATGAACATTCATATACTCAGTATATTTCTAAAATTCAGAGTTCTCCAAGTCTGAAGGTCAAATCACAGATGCTTTATTTACTTATGTATATCTATCATGCTTTACCTGAAAGCTGTTAGAGATATTTAGTCTTAAGAGGGTGGATTCTAAAGGAGTAAAGCTGACACTTCAATGTGGAAATGGTCATTTTCTCATACGTGTTTTCTGTTTGAGGTATCTTAGGAGGTCTCATTTGAACACTTAAGTCCTTAAGTTTTATTGGTTTTCTGTTTGGTTGGTTTACTTCTAAAGTAAATAAAAGTTAAATGAATTAATTGAGCTGTGGAGAGGAAAAGAAGCAGGTGATAGAGGCTGTGCATTTAAATTATACTCTCCACAGAAGCCTCCTCTGAAAAAAAAAAGCAGACACAAAAGTTTATAAATTTCATTTATAACTTGATTAGTTTATTCTACACACAGTAAATTCAAACCAGATGTGTGCAGGGTTGGAGTCCAACCTCATAGCACCAGCAAAGCAGAAGTGCCCAGCAGTACCTGCCAGAATTTGTTTTTTAGTGACGAAACTTATTCCCACAAGCTATTGGATAAATCAGAGTAAATCCTGCCTTTTCAGTGTTTCAAAACCATTCAGCCAGGCATGTATTTTAGCATATGGAACAGCTGTCTTATTCTATAAACCCTGTTTATTTGTCCCTCCTTAATATTCGTTGAACATTGTCACATTCTGTCTTAAACTAGACAGTAAGATCTTTTGAATAAGAGGCATATACTTTTGTGTTTTGTTTCAGGTTCTGTCTAGTACAATGGTATCACAATCCTTTCTGAAGCCTTCATATGCAATTCACAAAAAAACCCATCATGTACATAATGGAGTTCAATTAGCTTAAGAATACGATGCCTGGTCCTGCCTTTCATACTAAACTACTGTTTGTAGATTACTTCATGATAACACTGATCTTGGGTGCTAAACTGCAGGACTTTGGAGGTCAGGAGCCATTCATGCCTGCAACAGTAGCTCAAAAAGAAACAGTACTGACCTAATTCAGGAGCAAATGTTGCTACAGTAGAACTTCTTTTATTCTTTAAACATCTCCGTCATAAATTTCCATTTGCATATGTTGAAAGTAATTGCAATTAATGTCTAAGAGATTTTTTTTCTTTTGTAATTAGTCTTTTGCAAAATATAATTCTCTAATACCTGGTTTTATTTCAGCCTTTCAGAACACTACATTTACTTCAATGAGCATGTTAGTAAGATGCGTTCAGTTGGTAGTCCTACTTATAAATGTAAAGGCTTTGAGTAAGGTCTTTCAGTAAGAACACTGAAGAAAAGTATACATTCATAAGGTAAGAAGGAAGGTCCTTGCACAAATAATTGCACATATATAGGAAATAGGTTCTCTTCTGTAAATTGTCTATTCCACATGGAAAGGAAGTTAAGAGAGCTTTCCTGTTCCACCAAGATTTATCCTGGGATGTTTGTTGGTCAGTGTAGTAATAAACATCTTATAAAGAATATGAATAATGAGCCCACCAGATATGATTACTGAGTTGTTCAAGGAAGAAAAAAGGAAGGGCTGGCACTAAAGATCTTCCAATTCTCAGCAGCCAGTCAATAAAGACAGAATTTGTTATGCAGAGTCATAAAGTCTTAACTTCACAAGAATTATAATGATCATTGAGCTGACCATTACTTTTAATGATTCTGGTTTTATGGCTGGCAGTTTTTTTGCATTCAGTTGTTACTAGTGCTTAAAAAGCAAGGTCATTGTTAGAAATTGCTAAGAAATGAAGAGAACAAAGTAAAGACCATCATGAGCTATGAAGCATAAACTGTGATGAAAATTATAAACCACTGCATTTCCCATCTTGATTCCTCATCTCAAGGTGAATGGAGAAGAACTGCAGAAAGAAGAATGAACTATACTCTAGAAGGGCTTTATTGTGGTCTGCCTGTCCAAGTTAAGTAGGAGTCTTCAGTTTGGACAAGAGATGGCTGAGGGGGAATGTGCTGTAGATTTATACATAGCACTGAGATAATAAATAGGGATCAACTGCTCTCACTCTCTCCCCAACAGAAGTAGTAGCAAATATTGATTGAAGATAGCATGGGAAGAAAAAAACCAAAACAATGTGGAAGTTCTTAACATGCAATTAAACTGAAAAATTTTTTGCTCCATGAGGTAGTAGTTATCAAAACTTAATGCCTGCTGTAGGAAAAATTATTTGAGATGACTACCAGAGGATTATTAAAGACACAGAAACCACAGCTGAATCAGAAAACGATCCACAAATTATCTGAGGCCAGGGAAGAACTAGGAGTAAGTATCATATGCTTGCTATGTTCTTATACTGCTTATTATATGTCAGATTTTGGCCACTCTTAAGAGTCATGATAAATTTCTTCAGCTTATAGTCTGACAATGTACAGCATTTTTAAGGTCTCAATGTTAAAATAAGAAAGATGACACCACATATCTCTGTGGATTGCATTTAAATATTAGATGAGAAAACTGTGCTTACTACTAATATATTCCCAGGAAAGATAGGACATCACACCTGAAACTCACAACCTATGTTTTAATGCAAAACCAGCACAGAGCATGATACATGCAAAAAAGCAAAGGCACTTGGTGAAACTGCCAAACCATGGGATGCAATGAAGTGTGCCAATCACAGGAACAGTAGTTGATATTCAGTCTCTATTTGAGCTATATTTGAACTGCTCATAGGTGTGAAAAAACAATTCAATATCTTTTCCAGAAACAACCTTGCACAGACAAGGCAAATCAATGTGCAAAAAGTTAAACAGTCATTTCACTGATCTGTATTTAAGCCTTGCTACCATGTGGCACTTGAATGAGAGATGTTAATTAAATCAGCTTCATCTGTTTTGTTCAGGACAGTGACTTGTCAAATTTCCTCATGTATCTGAGAAGATCAAAATTTTGTCTGTCTTGACTGAAGATAGTTTGGGTAATTTTTTTGCAGCAAGAAGAAAGGCATAGTGAACAAATTCTCAAAACTTTTTCCTTCAGCCTAATACAGGTAATAAGTGGAATCAGATGGGAAACATGAAAAATAAATCAGGAAGAGTTGTGTTATGTGTTTCTCAAATCTAACTTCTTATAAGTGTGGCATTAACAAATAAACTAAATATTTTCAACAGTGGGGAAAAAGTAACAGTGAGTTACCTGACCAGACTTGGCATTCTCACAGATAACCACATCATCATCTCCGGCAAGCTCTGGAGGGTTGTCATTGACATCCAGGATTCTGACACCGACTGGAACATGGCTCACTAGCTCAGGATTGTCTTCAAAATAAAAAAGTGAAAATGCATTAAACCTTCTGAAATTTTCAATATTCCATTACATTCTCAATTTAAACATGATTTCTCAACAAAGTAACTGCGTAAGAATGAGATACAGCTGCAGAAATTTAGATAGAAATGTACGAAAATATGTCTGATGTGTTTCATTAACTGTTTAGAAAACTTATTTTTTTAACAATAGTGGAAACTACGATATGAGTTTTAAGGCACTGTTGTATAATATCAATAAAAATGCAAATTATTGCCAATCCAAACTGGGAGAAAGCTGTTTCGTATACTGTCACATTATGCTAAGAAATGAACAATTGGCTTGTAATGAATGTGAAAGTCATCATAATGTTGAATAAAATCTTATACAAAAAATTGCTAATTCTTTTTGCTTTAACAGTCCCTTAGATAATTTTAGGAAATAAAGTACCAAGTTAGTAAGAAAATATGAGTAGATAGGCATGCAGCTTTTCCAAGCTTGAGTTCAGCTTCCTCACTAATTATTATGCCATTAAACTAAGTAGTTAATGAATCTTAGCAGTGATCTTAGCAGTAAGTCTTGTCTTACCACTAGGAAAACTGTGTCTTAGGCTATGATCTGTGCTTATGTGGAAATTCATCCTCAGAGACAATTCATCCTTAGAAAGAGTTCATTCTCAAAAACCTCAAGAAATAGAATGTTTTGAGTGAGAAAATGCTTTCCATTATAAATGGGGGATGGAGAAAATAGTCCTCTTGTTCTTACTACTAGGTACTATTAAGAAAATTCTAGTTTGCTGAAAGAACCATATATTAAAAATTTGTAATTAGATAAAATGCACCTTCTGAAGCCTGTGTATGTATCAATTCATTAGATGATGACAAACTTAATTTTATTTTTACTACTTATTTGAACCTTTAGGCAGAAGACATCAAACTTAATCTTTCAAGAGTAACAAGATGGAAGAAAAGGGTCTTGCAGGCTGACATTTTAGAAGCGTTTGTCCCTGTGTGTGCTCATGAGAAACGGGACAAAAGAGAAGATAAATATAAATAGTCTAAACCTCATTCATCTTGGTTATTTTGATTCTAATTAATCCATATCATGTTTCTGTCAAAAAAGGTCATTTGTGAAATGCCTCAGATTTATCACAGATTTAATGGTCTTTGCTCACAACCCTGTTAAACATTTATTACATGCATATTTGTATCCAAAGCTTCCATTAATGTAGCCTCCCGCTGAAAGAATATTTGAGAAGCTCAAGTTTCTTTTGACAAAGTGAGAGATTTATCCTTCTTCCTTTCTACTCAGAATACTAGTCAAAGAGCTTGGGGTTGAGAAGTTCCCTTTATATTTTTCACATTCTCTTTTTAAATAATTTGTCTATGTTCACCTGAAAACTTTAATTCACTTTTGGAACTTTGTAAATGATCCATATAAAATGGGTACAGGAAGTAGACTAAAAAAACAACAGAAAAGGAAGATTTAACTTAGATGATACAGAAGGCTCTATTCTCAATTAACATTAACAGGAGAAGTTATTGGAAAACATTCCTAGGCTTGGAAATTCCCATTTTTTGCAGAAATTTTTCTTGAATGATAATATTTTCAGTTTTACCCCACAACTATGAATATTGTTATAACAGATAAACAAAGGGATGAAATTAGGCTATCTTGACTGTACTAATATAAGACTGAAGCTTTCCAATGCTTTCTAGAAGATAATTTTAGTGGAAAACTTAGAGGAGTGTTAAAATCCAAGGAATAAATGAAGTAAAGATGAAGAAAGATCACATAATCACCTACATTGGAAGAGACCTTTCAGATAGATCACCTGTCAGAGTTCCACTCTGACAAGCCTTGTACTTAGACAGGGACTTGAACACTTCACCTTCATTTTAGGAGTCTGATGCTCTCCCATTTGAGCTACACGGTCAGATGATGCTTGGCTATTCACTAAGCAGATGGAGAAAGGAACAATTGTTTTCCTTTTACTCTTCTCGTTGAAGGAAGCAATCTACTCTCCATGATACCCTTTGAAATATGAGTACTGATGAGAAAAGATGTTTGGTCCTTCCCTAGAGGTAGGAAGGTCAGTCATGAGATTGTGCAGAGCAGCACAAGCAGTAGAGGATGAATATTTCTTATTGCTTCCTGAACTATATCTTACAAACTCTTCCATGTAAATCCCTCTGTCAATGTCATTAGGCAACCCAACTGCAAAACCCCTGTAATTATAGTTACAGAACATATCTAGCAATATATGCCCTAGAGAAGATCAACAACTCAAAGAAGCTTTGGTTTTGTAGCATTGCATGGGAAGTGTTTGGATTCAGTTTGTGAGATGTGTGAACTAAAATATGGTGTAAACCTAAGGAAGGCCAAAGAAAGACACCAGAAAAGCAGAGAAAGATGTGGACAGCAAACATCACAGTAATGGATTAAGGATGAAAAAATCCATTTAGAAGTGGATTATAGTGAAGAACCCATTACTATAGAAATCCCAAGGAAGCTTTTGACAGAAGACAGAAAAAAAAAAAGCTGCGATTATTAGACCATTACAGCATCACTGAAAATTCATACTTGAAAGAGACTTCTGAAGATCACTGGTGCAGACCCTCGCTCAAAGCAGGTCCACCTACAAAATTATAAGGGGGCATAATGTATCTAAAAGGAAGGGAGAACATACCTGAGAGAGCACAGGGCAGTAAGTACTAGAGCTGCTCTGTGTGTCTGGCATATTTGGAATAGTTACTGGAGAAGGCAAATAAAAATTTTTAGTCAAATTTGTGGCAAAAAACAAAAAAAAAATCTTCTGTTTTGCTTCATTTTCTTCCAGTACATTCTTCCATCAGAATTCTTTGACTCATTTTGAATGTGTTCTTTTGTATGCTTGTCAATGCAACACAGTCTTAATCCAGTCTGTTAAATTTGCATTATTTTCACAGAGCTTTCAAAGAGATTGAAAGTTTACTAATATTTGTTCTTCAGGTACTTTGCAGTGCAAAGAACTCATAAATAGCTTACCAGTTCAAGAGAATTCTTAATCCTCGGGGTATTATGAGTATCTTTCTGGCAGCAGTTACCTCATGGGATCGTTGACATTTGCAGGCAAATTTCCATATTGACAGCCTACTCACTACGAAATGCTAATAAGGAACGTACTAACACAAATTGCCAAAACAGTCTTGAAGTCTGTCAGACTGTTTATACTACATAGATTTGTATGCAAGATAATAGGCTAGTTTATAGTGGGGGAAAAGAATGAGAATGAATTAAGAGAAATGACACAAAGTTTTCTTAGGTTTGTTTTTGATGTTATAAAATAAATACAAATTCCAGTCTTTTCCAGGTGTACAACTCTCTTGTAACCTCCAAATCAACCTAATAGTTGGGCCTTTTAGTAGTACATTTTTGTTAATTGCAAAAAATCCTTGCAGCAGTTTGCCAGATTTCCAGTTTTGTGATAATCAATGCTGACATATATTTCAGGCTTGTGAATTATAAAACCACCCAATCCATTCTTTATTCTATTAGCATTATGCCTCCAGAACAGATTTTTTTAAATGAATGCACACTATTTTAAGGGATAACTGAAGCAGAAACATTGCTCTGATTTACCTACATTAGGGACTTGTTTTTATAGAACAGAGACTTTCCCCTAAAGAAGTAGTTCTTCTGCCAGAATGCTAAATATTTGTGAAGTGAACCAATTTCATCCTGTATCAACCTCTCCAACAGTAAGTACTCTACAAACTGACAGAAGTATCTAAGGACAGCCAGTCTGGAGTATTGAATATTTTTACCATTAATTTTGTGGGCAAAATTTAAAATCCCCATTTAAGATGAGAGCTTCTTTTTAATACAGTGGCTGCTCTCTGAGACTTATATTTCATATTAAAACAAATCCTTTGGGGTTTATGAAATAAATTCTGTCTGAATGACATTCTGAATAACAGTCCTGCCACCAACAGCCTTTTATTATTGTTGGGTTTTGCGTGTTTTTTTGATTTTTTGCTTGTTTTCATTTTAAGTTAGGCTGGCACAGTAAAACAGTAATTATTATGAAAGTTGAGTGAATAATACAAGCCACAGACAGCTAAACTACTGTAAAACAATGAAGAATTTTACAAAAGAATGTCTTGTTTTACATGTTTTCATGATCTAGAAAAAATAGTTTGGGATTGTGCTTTGCATGATAAATCACAGAATAGTTTAGGTTGGAAGGGACCTTAAAGATCATCTAGTTCCAACCCCACTGCCACGGGCAGGGACACCTCCCACTAGATCAGGTTGCTCAGTGTCTTGTCCAGTCTCCAGAGGGCATCCACAACCTCTCTGGGCAACCTGTTCCAGTGTTTCACCATCCTCACTGAAAAGAATATTTAAATAAAAATATTTTAAATATTTTTAGCTGACATTTCCTAGAAAATGCGAGGGTTTTCTCTTTTAGAAAAATTTGAGTTTTCACTGATGAACACAAACCAGAATGCACTGATTATTTCTTTTTGATTGTGTTAGAAGTGGCAGCAGTAAGTAGCAAATGGAGCAATAGTAGTAGTAATAGCACTCCAGCAGATAAATCACCTGGTGCTGCAAAGCTGGTAATAGTCTCTGTCTTAATGCAAGCAAAATCCTACAGCTCATAGATAGCTCTGGTGCTCATGTCCAAAGTAGATCAAGGCACAACATAATATATTGATTCAGTGTCCAGAAATGTCCATTTTGATATTGTGGTACCGATTCACAAAGCTCTGAACACGGAAATGTCATGTGATCCCACAGACTGTTTCTTCTTTGGGGACACAGCTTGATAGCCAGGAAAAGCTACGCCCTAATCCATCATCAGATGATAACACAGAAATATCTTCATCATATGTTTCCCTGAGGAAACAGAGGGAAGGAAAACCAATCATGCCATGAAGCCAAAAACTAACCAAGATTAATATGGATAAAATCACAGAATTTGGAATTACAATCAATACTTCTTGAGTAGGATGGAGAGCTAGTTGCATTTTGACAACAGATTTGTAGGCCTTCCTTATTAAATTGACAAATACACTGCAAAGAATGTCAAATTCTGCTAAAAATCAGGGTAATGTGTTTTTATAGTCCATTAGTAGTCAACTTGCCAAGGCTGAAAATACATTGTGCATCACTGGAAATTTTGGACAGGGTACCAGTATTGTGACAAGCTCTCAACCAGTATCCAGCTGCTTACTAATCTATGAGCAAAAAAGTCTTAAACCTCAGACTTTGTCATTTTAAAAATCTGATTTAATCTGGTACACATTTAGGAAACTAGATTTGCAGCAGGTGCTACTGCTCAGAAAAACTAAGTAATTGTTACGAATACCAAAACTCTTTTTGAAACAGATAGCTGGTGGAATGCTAGTTAGCTCAAAAATGAGGAATGAATGTGGCTGTTTTTGTAGTGTGGGCAGGGAGAAAGGTAGCACTTTATTTCTACTTCCCTATTGTATCCATGGAGATAATCATAAATCCAGCACAAGAATCCATATGGCAAAATTTCCTTGTGCTGGTATTAAAAGAAAAATAGAGTGATTTTCATTATTTATGTTGAAAAAAATATGTGTTTTAAAGGCAAAATCACAGCCTGAAAATCACTTTCACAAAATTTTTTATTTAGCGCATAAAAAAATTAACTTCAAGGAAAAACTAAGATACACAGCTAGCAATAAACTCACTGGCATTAATCAATAATCTTGCTGTCCACTAGATACAGAGGATTTGGAGATTATAGCACTTTAACAGAACTTTGTTCTGACTTAAATTATTTTCGTTTGGATCTTGGAAAGGTTTCCTTTTCTTAAAAAAATATAATTTGACACAAGGCATTCTTATTTATTTTTGATTATGGGAAAAAAGTTTAAAATGAGAAAATACAATGTCATCCGTTCTTGTTCTTTTCTAATTCTTTCAATGCTATATGTCAGGAAGACTTTACTTCACATGCTTATCTCCTTCAGGCAATGCATATGTTGCTTTCATGTGCTTCAAAATAAAAAGAAATGAATACTGAATTGTTTTTGTCTTTTGCTTTCAATTTTTATATATAAATCACTGTGACTCTTAATAGTATTAACAGGCTCATTCTGTTTACATCTCCACTCTATCATCAGTTCTCATTTTCTATATGGCAGTGTCATGTAGTGCTATCAGAAGTAATTTGCATTTCCATCTCTTACAAAAATCTTAGGGATTTTTTTTTATACTGCAGTGTAATCACTAAATGTGAAAAGGAACTGGTGAATTCTTATAACTTGCTCTTCACTTATAGTCATATGAGCTGGCAATATCCCCGTGCATCTAAATAAAAGATACAACTACGCATCACAGATGATATGGTTTAAGAATTATATAGTTTATATGTTTATTTAATGTAACTGTTATGTAATTCAATATTTGCTCAAAATATCAAGGGTCTCTGTAAGTCACTGCTGTAAATTATTTTTTCTCTCTGTTCATCCACTTTTCTTCAGAAAGGGATAACTTTATCTTTGTGTTATGGTTTCTGTTTCTATCAAAACTTATTGGTAAAAAACCTGCTTATGCTGTCATTAGAACATGCACTTTAATGCTTTTACCCTAATTCTTGCAAGCTCTATCTAGACTCTGGCTTGCTCTGTGTCTATTCAGCAGATACTGAACATGCTCAGCTCAGGTGTTAGAATTAGTATCTTATAGGAGTTTCCTGACACATTCTTCCTTGCTATGTTCCTAAGTAGAAATTTCTAGTGAAAGCTCACTTTGATTCTCTGATCCTCCTTCAATCATTAGTGCTTGTTTCTTCCCACAGCTTTTGCTCCTTCTTTTTGAGTACAAAGACTTCAAAGATTCTACTTTTTGTCCTATCTGCAGCACTGCTTTTAAAATGAAGAAGTACCTGTTTATTTTTCTAACTGAAACTGGCTTTGGAATTAGTAGAGGTTGATCCATTTACATTTTAGTGACAACTTTCTCTTGAATTTTCCAGTAGGGTTTTGAATATCTCTACAAATGGAGACTACCCAACATCTCTAGGTGACTTGCCCCAATATCTGACTGATTTCACAGCAAAAAAAATTTTCGTATTATGTTTAAATGGAACAAGGACTTTTGAGGAATTGCTAGTATTGAAATTAATCAAAGCAACAACATCAACCTAAAATTCCACTCTACCTTGCTGTATGCTGCCATTAAAGAACTGCATGTGTTAAAGAAAAAAAGATTACTGCATCCATTCTCATGGCAATGAACTCTGATATGTGCTAGGAAGTAACTATATAAACAGAAAAGAACATTGTTACATTAATATTACTCCCACAGACGAAAGTGGTAGACAGAGGCAGACACAGCAGTGCAGAATGAATATCACATACTGAGGCTAAAAGTGAAAGCAGATGCCTTATGAAAGGCTTAGAAACAAAAGGCTGAAGCAGTAGGATAACATACGTTTGAGGGTAAAAGCATGATGCTGATTCTAAATTTCTTTTGCATAAAATAAGAGCAGCTATGAACAGCTCCCCAAATGATGACTGGTAGAAACTGAATTATGTCAATAAATTGTAGCATGAAATCAAGAGAGGAAAATACTTCAAGAAATTAATTATAACATTATTTCAGCAGAACATCTTATCACCGAAGCAGTACAATCTTTCTAGGCCTTGCAGATTCTGCCATGATCCTGGCTAAGTGAATGTTTTCAGAAGCTACAAATTACTTTTACCATGAAGGATAAGCTTAAAAACTCATAACTAAATAACATTTAGGTTATAGAATATTTTTCCACTTTAGTCTTAATTTCTGAGTTCCTTGAAGATGGACTTGAAAGTGGATGATGTAAAAGGCTGTGGCATGGAGTAGACAGCACTTAACATGAGTTTTAGTCTTGATGCTGTATACGAAACATATAGTTCTTCTTCCATTGTAGATTCAACTACTGATTTCTGAATTGATATGGGAAACTACAACAGTTCTAATTCTCAAATTACTCTAAGGAAATGGCCAAAGAAGTGGACCCAAGAAAAGGCTGTTTGTCATTTAAACTGCCTGTCTGTCTGACATGCATCTCTTCTTTACTGCTGTCTCTTCCTCTCTCGTAACCAATTTATTTTTAAAAGTGGCATTATAAATTTACTTATTTTTCTAATCTTAACAAGAACAGTAAGAAAGATAAAGGGAGAAAAGAAAAACACCTTCATTTGCCTATAACAAGTTGCTTCTGCAATAGAGATTTCTAAGCAGGCTCTTAAAAAAACCCTACAATCATTTCAACCTCATTATGAATTCTATGCTCTTTTAGTTATAAACTTAATCTTTCTCTACTCTCTATGCCATTCTCTCAGAGCAGTACATGTACTATCACACATTTGACTACAAGGAATAAACATTGTGTAGAACAACTACATTTAATGGTATTGAGATTTACTTCTGCTAAATTATTACTTTTGGATGGCTTCCCAAAAGGACTGCTCCTTTTATCAGTATGTCCCAATGTGACTGTTAAATTTTAATACAAATTAACAATTACTATGCACCTGCTTATGATAAGGCTTAAATTATGTTCTGTTTCATGCTGCATTGCAATAATACATAAGTAAGAAAGATAGCAGGTACACGGAAGTGTCAGTGGTTACCTTTTTTTTAAAGGGTAAACACAAAACTCTAGATTTCACTATTTACAACAGAAATTTGATTAGTACATAATGTCAATTAAGTTGCAAAAGCAAGTAAAGTAATAAAAACCATTTTGTTGTCCTTATAAAATATGTATGTGCTATTAATTCTGTAGTATTTGCTAATGATGTAGCGGCTGAAGCGATTTAATTGTTATCCCAATGGTGAAATACATGAAAACAAAAAGGGCTCTTTAATACTATGTGATAAATATATTACTTACCTATCTCAGAAGCAGCCACAGTGATGTTGTACCATGGTGTCTCCTCTCTGTCAAAGATCTTGGCGGTCTTAATGGTCCCAGTACTAGCATCAATAGTGAAATACCTATCTTCTTCTGTCTTATGATCAATAAAGTATCTATGAAGAAATAGAATAATAAATATATACTCATTATGGTGTGTATCATCCAAAGTAACAGAAATCTACATACTACTTTCAAGCTTTTAAAAACATATAGATTTTTTAAATTTATCCATCATGGAGATACCCAAAGTAACACTGTATACATTTCTTTTGCAATGTTATATTTCCTTTAATATATAAACCTGAAAGTCATGAAGATATAAATTTTTGAATGGGGATATTTTAAACTGCAGTGTACACTCCTGTGAAGAACAAGACACACGTATATTTTGATTTAAAAAAATCTAAAGTAGAAAGGGAGAAAAAGAATTATATTAAGATAATATTCTGCATATATTCTGCATATTTGCGTATCACCGCAAACCATTGCGGTCAGACCTAGTACCTATCTCAAAACATGTCTGTCTTTCCAACATAAAGCTGATGACATAAGGAGTTTTGAATATAAACATTACACAGACTGGTTGCAGAAATAGCTGGCTCACAGAGCTGCAATTGACACTAGTCTACAAGCAGAACTATGCAGCCCTGCTTAGCTCCCTTGGGTTTTGGGCATCTTGCCTAGCAGAGAAAGCAAAATCCTTGAAATGAGTAATCAAAGAAAAAGATGGGAAGTAGGAGCTGTGCAAGAGAGAGCAGAACTCACTTCCCACCCATTTTCTGCTTCTCTGGAATAAACTCACTGTCTCCCATCTGACCTCCAGTCAGAACCTGGTTCTGATAGTAGAATGTAGTCTTCATTAATTCAGCAGGACCCTTAATTGGTAGAATTACAATTAGGTATTTAAATGTGAATTTAAATCTTTCTCTCCTTCTACTTGTTTTTCTTGACTCCAGGAGTCTAATGATAACGACAAGAATTATTTACTACAGTAAAATATGCATTAATGACCTGTTCATATGGAATTTTTACTATGAATCCAAACCAATTTATAATACAAGAGTCTTGTCCTTACATTTATTACTGGGAACACTATTTACGTATTATCAACATCAGGCACGGTGACGACACAATGAGACCTTTTTGTGTTGATTATGGAACCAGGAAAATAGGGCTATTTAGTATTTGTAGACAGTAGCCTAAAAATAGACAGTATTTCAAACTGGGCTTAAACCAGAGCAAAAGTGAAATCAGTAAATATACTCATCTGCTTTTATTGGTGTCCTTACCTTACCCTTTGAGTAAAGTATAGAACCAAAACCAACAAATATCTGTCCCAAATATGAAGATAGTGAAGAAAAACTGAAGATCAATTTTTATGAAATATGACTACCTAACTACTATAGACACATAGCAAAAGATGGTCTTAATTTAAAAAAAAAAATAAATCTTTCACTAAAACAGTTATTTAAATATATTTATAGAAGCTCAAAGCTCTCAGTTTACATAATTCAGTATTGGATGAATAATTTCAATTGCATTTCCTCTATTATTAATGGAAATAAAATGGTCCCAAGGTAACTTACTCTGCTAACATTTTTATTTCCACTGATACTAGAATTACAAAAAATGTTTCTAATTTTTCCACACTAGCATTTCTCCTTAATTTGATAACTTTTGCATACAGTCATGGTTGGATGGAACTTATTTTATTATGAATAAATGAGTGGCTTGCTCTTATTCTTTCTCATTATTATAACGGTCTGTTCTCCCCCATAACTCCAGATTCTTCCTTAAAATTGCTTTGTATATCACATCCAAAGCAAACATTTGCACTGCTGTTGTTCCCAATCTTCATGAATATTTCAGTAAAACAAGTTACAGAACATATTGCCACCCAGCAGAAGAACTCTGACTGATAGTCTAAAGCATTGCTCCCAAGTGCTAGAAAAACACTTTGTACAAGAAATTCCCTTGGTAGAGCAACTCACGTTTGCTACATGTAAGAGGACATTTACAGTATATTTCACTGTATTTATAAAGTGCTTAACATTTTAGTTTTTATGACTATTAGCCCCTGATTTAACTACACATTGAGAATAGTGTCAATGATCCTTTACTTAGGCATCTGAATTTATTTCTAGAAAAAAAAAATTACTATCAGATAAATAATAATGGCAACAAGACAGACAAACCCTTTCTCTCCTACCCTTCCCTTCACCATGCTGCTTTTCAATGCAAAAAGCTATAGTGCAAGTTATGAATTTCATGGAGCTATTCCAGTAGTGAATTTTCACCTTAATTCAGTTTAAAATTTCTTCTTATTTAGAATGACTTCATTAAAAAATTAATTGATAATATTCATTGCAGATATTTGTTTAAAGACACCTACTCCTGACAATGCTGTGGAAATCAGCATACTTTCAGCCACTAAATCAGCATATCTGAGTTGCATGCACATGTTAATAATGAGACTGTGTAACAAGACATGCCTAGGTAAACAGCTCTCCATAAACTGTTTATTGACTAACCAGCAACAGAAACCAATCTAAGAGAAACTACATTAAATAGGATCATGAATATAGATAACCCATTAGTCACACAATCTGAAGCTAAACTGAAGAAAACTAAATACTGAAACGCAGTCCCATTCACACTGGGAAATACAACGTGTCAGTGTCATCTTTTTATTAGGCAGCCACTCAACAGAAGGGCATTTCCACCCTCCATTCATGTCCAGAGCAAGCCCTTGGCTCCTGTGACCTCATTCTGATCTTTTAGTGAAGTGGTTCAGTGGTATTCATGGTATTCTCACCATTTTTATTGGAAACTAGAAGCATTTGCATGAATTAGGAAATAAAGAAGGACACTCTAGACAAAAAAACAATGTACAGTATTAAAACAATCAGGCTTTAATAATACAGACAATGCAAAAAAACTGAAGAAGTTTTCAAATGCGCTAAAGGAATTTAGGAACATTAATGATTTTGTTACTTGACAGATAAGTGGCATTTGCTGCTACTATTTCAGTATGTCCCTCTCCAGTTATTATATTATATGGAAGATCCTCTGGTTTGAGTTTTTAAATAGTTTTGAGTTTTTAAATTGCCTTTTGGTTTTGGGTTTTGTTTGGTTTTTTTTTTTTAATCTTTAATCTTTTTAACCTTTAGCTTAACCTTTCATAATGCCATTTTTAATTTTTTTTTCTTTATTCACCTACTGCAAACAAGATCTCTGTTACAAATATTCACCACAGCTAAAATGTAGAATGTAGATGTAGAATTCAAAGATCAAAATACTCCTTTGGGCTCTTAAATAGCACTATAGGTAAACAGATGATTCTCTAATAAAAAGCAAAACTGGTCACAAAGAAGCACTTTAAAAATGTCATGGCAAGAGGCTAGACACTTTGGCAAACAATCTGTAGACTTATCATTTAGAAAACAATTGCCAGTATAAGGAAATCTGTGTAGCTAAATATTTGAGCAAAGGACTTTTATCAGAAACAGTTGCTCAAAGTATCAAGAGTCTTTATACTTTTAAAAATTAAAAAAAAAAAAAAGAAGAGTAAGCAACAATTGTATGGAGTGAAGTACTAAGACAAACTCTAAGAAAACTGATAAGCTGCAACTCTCTGTGGCCAGCTGGAGAGCAACTAGCAAAGTTCTGTCATGGGACATAACTCCAGTGCATGACTTTCATCTTCTCTTTGCCTTCTGACAGCAGCACCCCTCATGTGCCTGGAAAGCAGCAGCATCCCCTTGAAGCCAAATGAGGCAGTTGGGAGATATTCTGTTGCCATGACTGTCTTGCACTACACTACCTCCCTTCCAGAGACAACCTATTTCCTGGCAGTTCAGACAAACTGCTCCGGAAGAGAAAAGGAAATGTAAAATCTGAGTCACAAGTTGCCTGCCAAAACAGCAGGTAACCAATTTTCTCTCTGCGGCTTAGTTGTTAGATTAAGGAGACATTAGATGTTCCAGAGCTCCTCAGTAGAAGGCTGCTGCTGTGAACTACACCCTTCAACCATGCTTTCCAGTTGTGAAAATGACATACATTTAAAGAGAACTTGGAGAAAGTAATATCTCTGTTTATCATTCCTTTGCTGTTTTGTCAGACAGGCAGAGTGGAGCTTTGAGAAAAATACTGTTCCTCTCGGAGCACTTGCAGGAACTCATTTTGATAGACTTCTTTCTCTGAGTTAGCTCTGGTGCTGGCTCCCAGCTAACATCCATCAGCTGATCAGCAGTACCTTGCTGTCTCCCGTAAGAGACTCCTGGCTCAGCTCTAATACCAAAATCTCAGCTTCTTGTCCAGGAGATTCTGAAAGGCACAAAGGGCTTGCAAGAAATGAACCACTGTCTCCCAGCAACCCCACTGAGAGGCAGCTACAACTGCATTTTATGCTGAAGCAGGCTTCCTACTCCGTTCTCACTCCTATCCCCTATGCCCGCTACTCATCTTGGACACCGTAAAATAGGAATTCTGTTCATTTAAAGCAAATGAGCCATAATTCTGCACATACATCTTTTTCTAGCTGACAATTTCTGCCTGCGCGTGTTAACCACTCATCATCTTTTCTAGCTAATTCTGCCAGTAAGGCAAAGAACATCCCACGCCCTCAGAGGCATAATTCAGAAGTCAAAGCAAGATAAAGGTTTGTCTATTTTTCCTCTTTTTCCTGACTTCATGAATGTCTTTCAAAGGCTTATAGCTGTCCAAACGCATTTCAAGTAGCTGCATTTTTTATTCAGGGATTGGCATTCAGATACCAATACTGCTAAGAAATGAAGTGCAGTCAGTGTTACATAAGAATCACTTTTTTTTTCCAAAAAGGTTTACCAGCTAAATAACAGGATTTTAATTAGATATTATCCTCACCCTCATTTTTTCCTCCCCCCACTAAAGATTAAACCAAATAAAATCAAGATTGATTCATTTCTGCCTACTATCAAAAGATTAAACTACAGAGATGTTTACATATGCAGGTTGACTACTAAAACCATAAAAGAATTATAAATACTGGAGGCAATCTAATGTCAGTGGAAAAATATAGAAACACAAAGATGATGTCCTGGCATTAAAAAAAAATCAGCCTCTCAGAATTGCCGTATAAAGATGATCTGTCAGTGTTTTCTCTCCCAGCTCTAAGTGAGAGATAGAGATGGTTCTGGTTACTGTGAGATTTTTGACCATCATGCTCAAGTGCTTCTTAGAACAGCTGTCAGAACAACTTACCTGTTCCTGCACATAGATGGACACTTTTGTTAGTGGGAGGCCTGGCAAACACAGCTTGACAAGTATCAAAAATAATTTGAGGCTCAAGGGAAAAAGTCAGTAACAGATCTCCTATCTCAGCACTATAATGAAATGTTTCAAAGTGGTTCTTCCCTACAAGGCCAAACAGAGAATCAGAGAAGAAATTGAAAAAAAAAAAATCCCTCTATATCCAGCTGTTAAAAATAGGGGTTCTTTTCCTATTTTGATTTACTGACAATCTTAGAGAATAACACTAGAGGAATGCAGAGTAAAGGAGGTGAGATGGAGGAGGAGGACACAGCTCATTTCTGCTAACTGACCCTGGGAAGGTATTAGTGTATCTCTGTAGGTGCTGATCACATAGTAATGACAGTGTCGTGCTTTCTGGGTCTGAGTAGAGTGGAGGACAGATGTAGGTGTCTATGCCTCTGTAAAAGCAGAGATGGCAGGAATCTGTGGGGGGAAGGTTCCCCATCAGGCATGTGATGGAGTGACAGTTGCTGTACACAGTAACGCTGATCTCAACAGGCTGCCCTTAATACAGCAAGAAAAGCATCCTGTGCACAGGACAGCAGAAAGCAAATCGACCTCATTCCACTTACATAATATTTAAATTGCAAGTAAGATAAACAAATACAACTAGGTGAAAAGGTTTCTATATTTTCCAGCAAGGGATCTCCGCTGAGTCTTAACCTTGCTCCCTACTGACAAGAAGCAGGGAACAGCACAGAAACTGATACTGATCTCAAAGGACAGGAAGAAAAAAATTTAAAAGCACAAAGAATTTTCTTTTCCTGAATCTTCATCTATGTGAATCAAGGGAGGAGGGGAAATTTAAAATAAGTATGGAGATTTCAAATTTATGATATACTAAAACAAAATTGCAATTATAGCATTTCATAGTTATAAAGTTATTTTCATATCAAATGAGAAACTTTCAAAACCCACTTTCCCACTACATATCAGGTACAACTTAACCCTCATCTTTTCCAGTAAGATTTTTAGCATGGAAACAGACTACTTGACACAATGCAATGGAAAGGGATTAGTTTTTCATAAATGTTCCAACAAGACAATAAGAATTGTGATTAAATTACAATTTGTAATGACTTTCATTAATTTAGAATACAGTTTTTGAAGTACACAGTTATTTTTCAATCTCCTCAAATACTATTTATCTACAAAACTAATAGCCAATGAAGTATTGTCTTTTATGCTGTCTCTGTATGGTTTTTGTTTTTCAATAGAAATCTTTAATTTCAAAACATAGCATTTTTTAAAGGTTCTTGAAAATGCATTTCTATGTATTCAAAGAAAAAAAAAAAGAAATTAAAAACAAAAAAATCCTCTAAACCAAACCCCATTCCCAATAAATGTGAATAAAAGATAACTCTTATAGCTAAGTTTATTATTACAGAGGTTCTTCGGGTGTTGAAAAAGTTAAACACTGGCACAAAGTCAGTACACTCTGAAGACTGCTTAGTTCAGGAACGAGATTAAATCATAATAATGAATTTGCAGAGAGGAAGCAAGGATAGAAAAGCTTTCAATGCCCTCTTTATTGATAACAGTGAAGGCCATTACTTATTTTTGAATTTAATTCAAATAACTGTTTTTCTAAAACGATTGCCCTTCAGGATTGTTAATTGCTCTAACTACTCCTCTAATCATGATTCTGGGTATAAGAATAATTCCTGCCACCAAAATAAGCTGTTAATTAATTAGGCAGCGAACAAGACACAAAAATATCTCTTTTAGCAGCTGGATAGAAAAGAAGTGACTTTATTACAGCTGTATGTGCCTAATTCTTAATCAATCTCACACAGTAACGAGTGTCCTCATGAAGTGGAAAGGACACTTGAGTGGATTAGGAAAAACTGATAAGCAAATTGCTGTTTTGTAGCTTGTTCCATGGACTTAACAGTATTTGGAGATGTATCCGAGTTCTCCGGCTGAGGACTCATTACTCAAATATTCCATCTTTCCACACAGATCAGCTATGAGGTTCCTGTCTGTAACTTTCTTCCCTGAAGACTCTTATGACTTGTGCTTTCTCCAAAGTCATAGTGAACATTCCTTGTTTTATTTTCCTAATAACTAATTTTATTTTGCATTAATTTGGAATTGCATGGAATGAGAGAGAGATGAGACAATCTTTCACATTCATCAAGGTTTCAGCCAAATGATGCAGGCATTTCTGGCAAACCAGCACACAAAGAGGGAAGTGTGGATGCTTCTGAAGAAAGCCTCTTCTGAGCTGCCCCTTGACTCACTGCTGTGAGCAGAGCATGGGCCAGGACCCTGCCTGCAATGGAGCAGCCAGTCAGCCTGGCTCCCTTTACTGGTCTTACACTGCTTCCTACTCATGGTTTCTCATGTTGCAGCCAAATCTTGAAACAACACTTTTGCACTGTGTCATTGTTTGAGGGAAAAGTGAGGTGAGGGAAAGGGGATTAATGTCGTCTCTTCTCAGAACAGCCTTTCTTGCACTGTGGGAGGATGCTCAAAGAGAATCTTGAGGCATACTAACACACATAGTGTCATGCAACAATTTAATCCAGGCTTTAGAGGATCAGAATCTTCCTAAAAAGTACTTATGCTCACAAACAATACTCATTGTCAGTTCTACCTAGCTAGAGAGTGGACCTGGTCACAGTATAATGATGTATCGAGGATATCTGAGCTGCTGCTGCTCTTGACAAAGCCCTTTAGTGTAACCAAGAGCTGTCTCCTTTCACAGCCTTATGATTCAATACATTTTGGTAGCATTTTTTTTTCCTCAGTGGAACAGAGAAAGATGGAAGAAAGAAATGCAAAAAGAGATGTCATCCAGAGGGAAAATATGATACACAAAAGTAAGGACAAGTTTTACACTCAATTATTCAATTAATATGTGCATTTAGTATTCTGGCTCTAATCACAAGTTACAAATTCCTGTTTAAAAAAAAAGACAATTAAAAAAGTAAAACATTTGGAAATATTTTTTTCTTTTCCTATTTCCAAATCATTGCCTATTTCACACAGAAAGTCAATTTCTGCCCTTCAGCTTTTGTACAAAATCTTGCTTCCCTTGCACGATGATTATCTCACCACTTGCTACACAAAGCACTTACAAGCCAGTGACAGTTGAATTATGGAGGAACTGGTCGAATCTAAACTTTTTCTTCCAAACAACAAACTACCATGATGGATAATCTGTTTGAACGTGTTAATTGTCGTTTCAAAACCATGTTGTTAAAGCTACTGGTAATTTGCAGTTATTTTTAGTGAAAGTCTCTAATCTATGTTATGATTTAAACACAAATACTAGAGTAGCAATTTTTTTCAAAGGCATTAACTTGCCTCTGAGAAACTTTATATATTGATTGTATGTCACCAAGCATTTTGAATCTTAAACTATTATCATGAGAGAACCATAAAGCACAGATGCTTTCATTGCCCTGCAAAAATAGTTTCATCTTACCAACACTATTACACATAGCCAGCAGATTTCAATTCAGTGAAGAGGTTAAGAATGCTCAATTAGCTGAAGAAAAACTGTTTTCCAAGTATATATTCATATAATTTCCACAAAGGATATACCATTATATCACAAAAAGAATAGCATCGAATATCTGTTAATGAAGAGGATTCTTTTTCTGAAACACTTTAAATCCACTACCACTTTCAAGACAAATACTCATGTATTGTTTCACAAAATTGCCACACTTCAATTCAGGAAGTAAAAAATCCCACAAATGAAATGAGCATAAATTGTCACTGTATCCTATTAAAGCTGAAAATACGTAGCTGAAACCTTTACTCTAGTAATGAACTCAAGACTCCCTACCAGAGCATCCAAGGTTAAATCTAAATGCTCTGAAATTTAGAAGTAGTACAATTAATATCCATCTGTATATTTTTGGCATCAATGAGTTTCCAAGCTTGCTGTGGGGGTATTTCCAGCCTGATTTCAGTTCCTTAGCTTAGACTATGACCTATTTCCAAGCCAGTACTGTTATTATATTAAGTACTATGGACAGAGCAGCAACAGAGAAATCTCTCTTGCTTTTTTTTTTGTTTGGGTAGGTTGTTGTTTGTTTTTTTGATTTTTTTTAAAATGAGACTATTTTCTTTAACAATTAATTTAATTGAGACTATCAAAATCTTTCCTTACCAGAACATCACATATTCATTTAGTTTTAAAATCTCTGCAAGTGCTTGCTTCTCAGCACTGGTCTTTATCCTAGACCTGGCACTTATAAATGACATAACATATCTCTAGCAGTATCAGAATCAAACAGAATCACAGAATGTCAGGGATTGGAATGGACCTCAAGAGATCATCCAGTCCAATCCCCCTGCTGGAGCAGGAACACCCAGATCAGTTCACACAGGAACGTGTCCAGGTGGGGGTTGAATGTCTCCAGAGAAGGAGACAGTAGGGTACATTATTACACCCATTCTAGTGATATCCCACTCTATCTGAAGCACAGAACAAAATAACGTGTTCCTCCTCAAATGCAATTTTGCAAAACTAGATCGTGCATCTGTGAGAAAAGGCTTAATTAAGACAGTTCCTGTCTTACACAGAACCTGGGACAACTCACAGAATGGCAGTATGCAGGACAGCTCAGTATTGGCATAACGGTAAAAACAGCTTTATGATCCTGAACAGGCTTGCAGCTAGTGGGAGGACAGTGTTGGCAGCAGGTCAGTAATCTGGTAACAAATTCTGGCCATGTTCTGTGGACTATTTAGTGAAGTGCTACTACAGAAAGTAGTGCACACAAACCTCTGCTCAGACCAACACTAAATGTTGATTTTAGTGTGAATCAAGAAAAGGTGGAAGATTACATTCTTAAATCCATTCCATACATGCTGACAATGACACTGCTCTGATCTATGTTTCCCTTTATGAGCTATAATAAAAAACAACTTTGTACATCTCAGATTACTTTAACCCTTTTGGTGGTGAAATGCAATCCCATATAATTTGGATTTACTATACCTCACTAAATTGTTGTCAGTGTCAGGATCTTGTGCTGTTACTGTGCCAACAGCAGTCCCAATCTTCGCATTTTCATAAACTTCCATGACATAGGAAGGCATGGTGAAGAGCGGAGGTTCATCCACATCACCAACAATGATCTTCAGCATTGTTACATCTTTGAATGGTCCCAAGTGTGAAAAGCGGAAATCAAGGTGAGTATTTGCTCCTTCTATATTAAGTGTATATGATTTCTTTTTTTCATAGTTCAGTGGCTGTTGGCAGAAAAAAAGAAGATTTATCAATGTCATTCTGTGCTTCAGTATAGCCTGCTAGCAAGCTAACTACATTTTTTCCATTTAACTTAGTTTCTTCATGTTAGTGGTAAGGGAAAACATTCTGTGATATTCTGGCAGCATCTGCCCTAACTTGTTTGTAGAAGGATAATATGAAAAAACATGGACTCAGGTTTACCTTTCAACAAAATTGTGGACAAGGTACCAGTTTACATACAGTTCAGGGCTTAGAATGAAGTCAGATTATTCTTCCATGTTATTATAAAGTCTCTGAATTGTATCAGCTTTCGAATTTTATTGGTCAATACTAAACATTGAAAATGGTGGCAACTGATGTATCCCAAACTGAATTGAGTTCGTATCATTAACTAATACACTTAATAGACCGTGATAGGGATACTAAATTTCTTTGGAGCATCTCTTCTAAATTCTCAACTGAAAACTGCAGCCCCAAGAAGAAAAGCATCCAGTTCTGGTAAGACTCGGAAATGTGTGTAAGATTAGCCTAAAATGTGCTTGTGTTCTTTTCTAATCAGAAAGATTGCATCCTTACATTCCAGATAATTTTTAGTTCCTCACTGGCAGCTATGAAAGAGACAATTCCCCAGACTGTTTCACCACATACAACTGTGCTGCACATGGTTTATACAGTCATAACTCTTCAGTCTGCAGCTGAAGATATGCCTTTTACAAGGCCAAATGTTCCAACAAAGCCCAACAGAAGGCACATCATCAGCTGTACCATCCATAAGGGACACCCACAAGAGGTACTTAAATCAATAGATTCATGCCAGGAATCCTACCTCCCTATTAGGAAGGAATAAGGTGAAGGCCCGTCTCTTGTATCACACAGCAGGGATACCTTCTTTTTTAGGAGTTCCATTTTGAGCTTGCTATTTTCATATGTGAAATATGCATATTCCTCATTCAGCTGTTTTTCAGATGACTGTCAACTAATTTTAATGATATATTTTGCTGAATGATAATAATGATAAATAATGATTTGCTGAATAATAACAATGATAAAAAACAAAGAATGATATATTTACTTTAAACCTAAAGCAGCATACTAATACACAATCTCATGCAGGATGCAAGATAAACATGACAACTATTCTGGGCTGATTTCTTTAGTATCACTACAGTAATTGTCTGCTTTCCACAGAGAGCCCATTTAGGATTTCATGTGAGAATAATTTTTATATATAGATATATCGTCTGTTAGTGCTCATTACTGAAAAGGCTTTAAAAATTCCAGTTCCATTCCTGGCATTAACAGAACAGATATAAAGCTTTGAGTTGCTGTAACTTTAAATATGCTTCTATCTTGAGCAAAACCACTCATCCTTAATAAGGGAAAACGAAATATTTACTGAGTTACAAATTTTTACCTTCAGCTAATTTATAAAGGAATATAGGTAGACTAATATTTATCATCATGACAAGTCTGCACACATACTTCAAATACCACTAAGTTTTTAATAGTCTCAGAACAAAGAAATAACACTAAAAGAAGTTGAGTGTACATGTTTATTTTTATAATGAAAATTAGTATGACATCATGACATGTCAAATTTCCACAATAGTGAAACTATTATTACTAATAAGTAATATCATTTTGTGTGGTTCTGACAGCCTGCCTGAACAGAATTCGGTGCAAGTATTCAAACCTTTGACCAGGGCTAAACCAGTATTTCCTGTCATCTGAAAGAATGGAAAAGTATCAGTTAAAACAAATAGTATGAGGAACTCAATTGTATGATTTGTCAATGTCATTGTGTATTTTATAGATAAAATCTACAGATTAATGATGTATAAGAAAAATATTTGGTCAGGAGTTACTTAAATTTTTCTGATTTATCCTGTGTGTTGAAGGACAATTAATTCATTTTCTTAACTCTAATTACATAAGACTTTTTTGTATTTTGCCTGATTTGTCTCCCTTTCCTGAACATAAAAAATTAAAATTCAAATTATTGAAATGTGTTATAGAATGATAAATCTATTATTACATATTAAGAAAACTCAATACTACTTAATTAAATGAAGTCATAAAGAAATATAAATTTGGTAAATTCTAACTCAGATTATTTAAGGTTGAACCAATGTATTAATTTTTTACATATTTTCAGGATGTATTTGCTAGTTATAATTATTTTCATGCAAAACTGGAACTACTAAATGCAGTTCAAGTGACCCATCTCAGGTATAACTAGAAAATACTGCTGTTTGCTATACCTTAGTTTGTGTTCCTAAAACTGGACTATCACAAAAGCAATAGAAGAATTATGTCAGAAGTAAGTACCTGCTTCCTGAAAAATTTCAGGAATGAAATGATAATATACTTCTCCAAAAGTCACAGGAAGGGGAGAATATGCTGAACAGTCATTCTCTGAAGTAATCAGAAAATCATACCCTTCACTTGAGTTTTTTTGTTTTGAGTACACCTAGTTTCCCCTCAAACAAGAAAATGTATGAGGCAAAGGGGAAAATCCTGCATAACAGTTTGCAGTCAGTCTTTTGTGGTAGGGTGTCTGAGACTGAAAGGTGGGTTCCTAGGTCTTATCAGTAATGGAAATAATAAAAGTACCAGACATTTTGGGTGCTCTCAGAAATTACTTATTCCAACACTCACAGAATTTGTATACCACTGGAACATGGAAACATTGACCAACTTAATTTAATTTAATTTAACATAATTTAATTTAATTTAACATCACAAGTAAGTGAAGTTTCAAAAGGTTTGAGGAGTACCACAGATCTATCAACACAGTAATATAATTACATTTATTATTAATAATACAATATAACACAAAAGGAAAGTAATACAACACAAGTCAGACTTACTGCCCAATGATCAGTTGCACAGCCTGTCCCCAGGTCTGATCAGGGTTTCCTGTCTGCCAACCAACCCGTTTATACACTAAGCATGACATCTATGGTATGGAATACTCTTTTTCGTTCATCTTGCCCTCTATAAACTCCCTCTCAGTTTCCAAGGAAAGCTAAAAATTCCCCAAACACATCAGACACTTGAAAAATCCCAACTCTATCCTAGCTGAATCGAGGACAGCCCACTATACATTGTTCCAGAGAAGTATTAGATGACATTAGTCACATCAAGGCAACGGGGAAATAATTTCTATGACATTCATAAAGAAGACAGAATTTTCTTTTACGTGGCTGAAAGAGGTAGGTACGGCACAACCTTTTAAAAAGAAACTGTATTAAAGCTTTTTAAGATACAGAAGAAATACGAAGCTTTAAAAAATTATTATTAGTCATAAAAATACCATTCCCTTGCATTAAAAAACCCCTTTTTATCATGGTTTTAAAGATTCACATATATATATACACATATCTGTTCAGCAAAATAAAAATAATACTCTTTGTGATTGTTTCAATATATTCTGTTTTCCCATATTTTCTCCAGCTTTCATTCCTCCTACCATTAGTCAGACTCAGAATTTATATTACCAAATCTAAATAAAAAAACACTTTTATGTTTCAAACTACATAAATATAATTGATGCCTACAAGACTCAATAACAATAAATCCACATGAGAATTGCTAAGTTATGTACTCTAGTTCAAGTGAAAACTCAAAAATATAAATCCGTCTTTCCCTTTGTTGGAAAGTTTTTGAGAAATATCACTTAAATATAATGACCCATCTCTCTGGGTAATTATGAAAGTAAATTAAAAACTGTCCAGGGAATATCAGCAGTAGAAGGCAGGCAATTTAGGAAACATGCATCACAGACTTAGTTCAGAGAACTTCAGTATAGAGATGAAATTACCTATGGAACTAGATTTCTGCATAGAACTCAGTTAAGAATAAAACTGAATTACAGGAACACTTCACAATTAATTAATTATTTAGACTGGGATAAATATAGGAATTTCATATAAATGATAACTCTGTCTTGAGTTACCAGCTACATTTGGAGACAGTAGTATAACTTCCAGACAAATTTTACTGCTTTTAAAGAAATACAATGTGCAAACTCATCATTAAAAAAAAAAACAAAACCACAACTAAATAAAAAGTTCAGTAAGATTTATTTTACAGTAAATATTAGATATGACTATTCAAGAAGTTTTTTTATTTATCCTGTGTGTTGAAGGACAATTAATTAAATGTTTCTTTCTTTGAATTTCTTTTCTCCAAGCCTTTCTGCAAAGATTTAAATTATCTCAGGAAGCAATCCATATAAGTTTACATAGTAAAATATTTTCATTATGTTATCTGCTTATTCACCATCCATCATTCCATTTTAACTACATACACAGGGAACATTCAAAATCTATTGCTTACCTTCTTCAAGGAAAGAATTCCTTCCCTTGTTTCTTTGTCAGTAGATATGGAGAACACCCCAGAGCCATCACCATTTATAATTGTGTACTTCATGTCTGCATTTGAACCAGTGTCTGCATCATTTGCTTTGATTTTGCCAACTGCTGATCCAACTTGAGCTGATTCAGGAACATACAGTTGATAATGCTCTGAGGGGTAACCAGAAAACAAATACAATAGCTTGAACATTTGCTTGCCAAACTACATCAGGTAACTGTAAGCCACTTCCTATACTTCCAAGAAAAATGAAAAGTATCTCACATGCAATGACGACAAATAAACCTATGAACCGATACAGAATCCTGAAAGAGTTCAAAAGCTAATGGCATTATACTTGGGATGTATTTATTCCCTACTCAAACCCCAAATCACCTAATGTAAGATTTTATTTTTTTCCACAGTTGCTTTTGTTGCTCACCACATAACAGAGAAATGAAAATTCTAATGTCTGTAACACATCACTATTTTTTAAAGTTCATCTTTTATATAACCAAAATATATTTCTCTTCACCATCTTACCATCTAATGGGCAGTCAAATGAGTACTTTTGAACTAGAAAATCTGGTATTTATAGTTGGTTTTTGTGAATTCTGATCAGTTCTGCAACATTACATCAACATTTTGAAACACTGAAAATATTTTTTTCCCCACAGAAAAATGTACTAAATCTTTATATTTTACCATTACCACTTTGCAGTGTTTTTGCTACAGCACAAGCACCTTAGCATACAGACTTTTTTTAGTATCCATGGTAAAGGAAAATGAACATAATGGCTACATAAAAATATTAAAGTTGTGTCTATAAAAAGCACCTATAACAACTGTGTCATCCTTTCAGTGTTTTTACAATGTTAGGTTAATCACAAAAAAATTTTTTTTTTTTTTTAATGTTTCGATCTTTTCAGATTCAATGTCCTACTAGGAACAAAATTGCCTGGGGAACAGGAAGGTGCTAAAAGGATAAAAAAGTGGCAAACAGATACAGTGTGGTTACATAAACCTCTATTTCCTCCATGTGAAGCTAGAACAGAAAGAGTTCTCAAAGAGCTTTTCTCCAACAATGCTAGTGTAACACAGCAGGCATGCTGAAACCCACCAGAACTGAAAAACAGACTACAAATTCAATGAGTGTACACATACCAATTCGTGTCCCCACCTTAAATGATCCCCCATCCAGTTCCCAACTCAACAGTCTTCACAGTTTGTATCACAAGCCAACCACCAAAACAGAAAAGAGAACAAATTTCTTCTGTTATGTATCTTCTGAAACTCCATAGACTTTTCTCAATGCTCCACTTAATAGTTCCACATTAATGAATAAAATACTCCAACACAGTAGATAAGAAGACGCTATATATATAACCTAACATGTTGTTACTGTTCACTGATTATAAAACAGCCAGCATTGGCTGTAGAAAGCCCTTGTAGAAAGAAAAAGGTAAAATTTAGGCCAAATTTAGAGATAATACTTGCATTATAGACTGGGTGTGTAGCTCAGTTGGGAGAGCATCAGACTCCTAATCTGAGGGTCAAGGGTTCAAGTCCCTGTCCAGGTATGAAGTTTGCAAGAGTTGGGATGATGGTTGGACTTGATGATCTGAAAGGTCCCTTCCAACCCAGATGACTATAACTATTATGGCAGAAATCCACTATTTGTTGGATGTATTGAAGAAATTGCCATTTTAGAGGGAATGCATGTTATTACTAAAATATAACTAGCTAATTTTACTTTTACCTTTTACTTTAGAGAAGTTTCATTATAAATTTATGTAATTTCTTTCAAAATGATTCCTAAACCTATTTAAAGACTTGAATTTATCTGTTTTAATGCTAATCCATAACATCAATAAACAAACAGTATTGGGAAAAGGGTGAATGAGTGCAGTAAACATTCTTAGTCCATAAGGAAATCTATTTACTGAACTCATACGTTTTTCTAAATAATAAATAATTTACCCTGACTTGAGGCAAACAAGAGAGATCCAGCAAGGTAGAGAAGCACAATTTACCATGTAAAATAAAAAAATGCTAACACAGATCTAACAGGAAACTTGCTTAGTAGTTGATTCAGTTAAAACACGTAGTTAATTCTTTGCTGCAGTTCTCTGATACGCTTATAAAAGCCATCTTCAAGAATTCCCAAATAAATGATCTGCCATGCATCCTTTGACAGTGCTTCATGCTTACAGATGATGACAACTGACACTTCAATATTGCTGGTTGCTTTATTTCATACATAAAATTACAGCGATGGGATGATATTTTTGGAATTTACTAATGATTAAATGTGATACTTTTCCTCTGACTAATTATTCCAAAAAAGAAAAGGCTGAGGTCATGTTATTGTGATGGTCATGAAGAATATGTTGTATAATCAAGCCACTTGAGGAACTGGAAGTGTTATAACCCATATGATGGGGTGAACTTCCAAATAGTCAAGCTAGTTCAAATATACCCACACTATACTCTGCTTTATAATCACACCCCAAGTGTTAGCCATCTGTTTCAGAAAATAATTTTACTGATACCAGCTTGAAACATTCTGAAATACTAAAACTTTAAGCAAAACATCTCATTAATTATCCAACAGCACTGCAAAACTGAAATAACTTTTAAAAATAGATGGACTGATAACTGTTAACAAATAAAACCTCCTAAATCGTAAGGTCAAAAAAATCTCCCAATGTGTATTTAATCACTGCTTCACAGAGGCAGCCTGAAGAGATCTCACACAGACAGGAGGCAAACAAACAATTACCATTATAACTAAAACCAAGAAATGCATAAAAGAAAAAAATTCGATCTGAAAGGGTTTACATAAAATATTTTATAAACATTCATTTTGATTAACAGTGTGAACTGGAAATGTTCTTACTAAACATCAAATCCTTGTAAATTTCATTACTGGAAAGTAAATTAACAGACTAAAGGTCAGTTGAACATTTCCTGTTCAACTGCTAGGATATAAAATATAATGTGGGATGGAGATACTGTAAATTTATGATTCTTCACTTTAAGTTTGACTCTGTCTAAACTGTCTAAAAATTGATTGGGTACAAAGGTGAGTTTGTGAAACCATTTTGATGCAGAGCAATGTGGGAATAAATAGAGCAGAACTGTTAAACTGTTAAACTCTGCAGATGAGGATCAACCTCGGGAGAAAGATAACGATGGTACTTGTCAGAATTAAGTCATGGGAGCAGTGAACAGCACTGGGAACATGATCTAACAGAAACAAGAAGGACACCTGGTATTTGTGTAGATAGTGTATGTTTAGTCACTAGGTTTTAGTTTAGGAAAGTCACGATAAAATACTACTGCTAGGATGGAAAATTACTGCTTGTTAACAAGCTGCTGTATAAATCTCACAGCAGCTCAATAAAGTGTCATCAATCACCACTCAGAGTCTGTGCCTTAATATGGTGGTGCCCGAATGGGGTCCTTAGGGTCAGTGCCTTAATATGCCACAGAGCAGTACCTGATCCTCAGGGCTTCTAAGCTGAACAGATTATGCCCAGCACTGCAGCATTCCAGGAAAAGCAGAAATTTCATACAATATTGGGGATGATCAACACTGTTCTAGAGTTGGTTGATGGATGAAGATTCGGTAAAGGATGATTTGGTTTTCATTTTTTATGCTAACATTCACTCTGATACATTCACTTAGTTGACAAGTTAGCTATACTCTTCATTAGATAATGCACATATAGGATAGCCATATCACTTTGTACCACATTCATTTATGCTATCTGTAACATTTTTCAAATCCAGATAGGTTATTGGCATCTTTCTTTGAATAATCTATTCTGCTTATCTGCCAAATTATTGATCTGTAGAAATATTCACATCTTATTGCAATTACCCTACAGGTAATTTTTAATGCTGCGTTTTACTGACAAAAAAGCATTTTTTTTGTCTGATACTCTCTCAAAAAAAGTATGACAGTATTTAGTGCAACTCAACAGCCATGTTATTCAATTTCTTTTATTCATTAATCTGATGGGATTTTAAAAATAATTTTAATTACTTTTCTTAATTATAATGACTTCTTGAACAGTAGGAATTACCTTATTTAACAAAGGCAGGCTGGAGAGACATAATGTCTAACTAACAGAGAAGTAAGTAAATATTTGGCCTTCTTGTTATTTTTTTATCTAAGGAATAGTTATAGTAAGATGAGAATAAATACTGCATGATACATTCATGCATACAGACAGCTCCTACACTGATGCCTTTGACTAGCTGCTGACAAACTGATAAGCTTATTAACTGAGTGCCTTAACATAAAATACCACAATATTCTAAATACGTATCAAAATGCTGTGTGAAGAAAGTTTGCTTGGACCTACAACAAGCTAACTAGTCTATTAGAAGCCAAATAGATATGTACAACAAATAGTGAGAGGGTAAAAGTCTAATGATTATGAGCAAAACTCTTGGGAAAAAGTGGTCAGTAAGCTGGAAGGCAGACTGCTGCTCAAAGGTTGGCTAGAGAAATGGTCTAACAGCAACCTCACAGCGTTCAGTAACACCACCAAGGAAAGAATAACACCATTCATCAGTACATGCCTGGGGCAATCACTCATAAAGCAGCTTTGTAGAAAAGGAGCTGAAAAGGTTTCTTCAAGGCAAGGCCCTTAGCAACTTGATCTAACTACATCTGACCTCAGCAGGAATTTATGTCAGATGAACTTCTGGAGGTCCCACATGAATTTTTGTTCCTGGCATTCGCAGAGATGTGCGTTATATATTATTGCCAGCCATCTTTGATAAAATTAAAGTGCATAACCAAGTGTGAAGTCTGCTTGAACTTGCTTAGTGACCTTCTAGGAGTTGTTTGTTTTCTGGATTTTTCTTTTGAGACTGCAGTTTTTATTGTCCATTTCTCATGGTATTTCTTGAACATTTGTTAAAACTTTCTTAGCTGCATTTATTAAACCAGTAAAATCCATCATCATAATTATGAATACAGCAATTCCTATGATTCCAGAAGCTCAGTCAATTTTGTATCTACCATCTTTGTTCTGAATGATCTTTTTGATGACAATATCCCTATTCATACAGGAAGAAATCTCTCAGATGGTGGTTAGTTTATTTTTCTTCCCTGACAAAAAAAAATTAAGAAAATATTCCACTGTTGTACTTCCTAAATATATGTGAAGTATAAATTATTTCTTATTTGCAAACATTTTTCTAAATTCATACAATTTGCTTGTCTTGAAATTTTAAGATAACACACATGTCAATTTAGAAAAAACATTCCTCTTTGTTGTAATAGACTACATTGGCTGGAAGAGAAGGCTTGTGCATCCCCATGCCCTGCTTTTTACATCTCAATTGAAAACTGGAACTTGTGTTTAAGGCTATAATCAGTGAAGAACTGAATTCATGTTCCATGCAAATTTGCCATTAGAGACCACAACTAAAATACTTAAGATTTGCCTTACTAATACTCAGACCAAAAGTATCCTGACTTCTCATAAAAAATGTGAATTTTATTCCACTCGTAGGTAAAAGCAGAAATAGAAAGAAACTGCATTTTCTTGATTTTCTGATTCAGTACTTTCCTGTAGGTACTGAGTACTCAAATACATGTTTTCTGTGAAAATTTTACAGGAAAAACAACATAGACATTTGATAATTAAATAATTAACTAAAGATTAGGAATAATATGTTGCAGCTTGTAGAGCAGTGCTGTGTAGGCCATATTCTTCACCATTTACAAGGGGGCTATGGCTACTGCAGGCATTCTGGTCAGCAGAGAGCAATAGCAAAGCCTGTAAAAGCAATTCACTCTGTTTGGATTGTGTGTGGATTTATTGATTTTTTGTTTGTTTTTCCCTGGCATAAGACCAGCTAGGATTGTGCTCCCATTGGATTTTACCATCATAAAACCCAAGAAAATTAATTCAATTCTGAAGAACAAACCTTAAAATGGAGAGATCCTGCTCCCAATTCACCACTCGGTAAAAAACAAACAACCTTCCTCATTCCTAAAACTCATAACTGCTGCCTCACTCAAAAACTTCATGGAAAAAAACCCCTTTTTTTATTTGGTCCAGAACATTTCAAAATTACTTGAATACATATGATACATTTAAAGAATAATCTGCTTGCATATAAAAATCATGATAGATAACATTCAATTACATGAAATAAAAACCATGACTTGACTCAATCCTATTGTTCAAAGTGAAGTTGATGTGCACAGTTAGTATTAAAACTCAGTATACAGAACACATATTTTCCAAAAATATTTAGTCAGACTTTGACATGAATTTATATTTTCCCTTCCCAATTTCCCTTTGCATTTGATTCTGCAATCAAATCTGTGATCAAGTTTTTATTGTCACGAATTCATGTTAAACCAGATAGCTTTCAACTCAGTTTCTTCAACTTTTACGGTAAAAATCTGGTTATAGGAATAATCTTATCCTGATCAGGAAACATAATATGATACTTCCTATGTGATAAATGTTGGTAAACAATTTATTTCAGATGTTAAGGACAAACAAAACAACTTTGTAGGTTAACCTCAAATACTGTGCAAATAAGAGAACATACCAATATTCCTAGAAACAAACAGAAAATGAAGAAAAATCAAAGAAATAATTTGTTACAATCTTTTCTCCTGGCATGTTCATGTATGTTACTCATTTTGTTTTTTACTGAGGTGCTAGTAATTGCCTTTCAGTACACATGGCTTATCCTGTCTGCTGCTTAACTGATAAGAAGGAAGAATGATCCTGCCTGAATCTTTACAGCCACAAGGATGATTAGAGGCTACAAGAACAGGCTGAGAGAGATGGGGCAGTTCTTCCCAAAGAGAAGTCTCTGAGGAGACTTCACAGCAGCCTACCAGTATCTGAAGGGGACCTACAAGAAAGCTAGGGAGGAACTGTTTGTAAGAGTGTGCAGTGATAGGACAAGGGGCGATGGTCTTAAACTAGAGCAGGACAGATTAGGAAGAAGTTGTTCACCATGAGGTCAGTGAGGAACTGAAGCAGGTTGCCCAGCGAGGTAGTGCAGGCCCCATCCCTGTAGGCATTCAAGGTCAAGCTTGATGATGCTTTGAGCAACCTGATCTAATGCTAAATTTACTGAAAGGCAGTTGGACTATATGACTTTCTAAGGTCCCTTCTGACTCAATGCATTCTATGGTATTTTACAGATGGAAAAAATCACCAAATACCCTTATTATAGTCTGGAATACATGTATGTTAAAAATTGTTAGTAATATGCAAACTATATTTCTAGAAAATTATACTCTAAATTGTGAATCACCTGCAGAAACAGTGATTATGGAAGTACAAAAAAAGTCATTTATGGAATGAGAAAAATGAGACTAAAATAAAATTTTCAGGACATTAACTTCACTTTTATAGAAAGGTAATAAAGTTATAGGCAGGAATATATCTTTTTAAGATATATTAGTGTTCTCTAGAAATCTGGCTTTAAATCATGGCCCTCTGCCCTGATTTAAGGTCTTACCAAAAGTAAGTATCAATAACTGATACTTGGGACAATATATTTTACATTTAGTATAGCATAGCTAAAAGCTATTAGCAATTGTCACAAGGGTAGTAAGCACTGCAGCATAAAAGTGTGAGAAAGGCATTCCTCTAACTATAATGAAAGATTATGAACAGAATCTAATGGAGCAGTACTTTTCTTGTTCTGTTTTAAATCTGAGTTTCCTGAAACATACAACTTCTGTTATGATTTTAAATTCAATAGCCTCCAGTAACTTTTAAACCCTATTCAATTTCAAAAAAAAAATTCTACGTGCCTCTCAATAATTACCAGTTGACTAGAGGAGAGACATGATAAAAGAAAAATAGCAAAAATTACACTTTGCTGATCTATTTTGGCAGCAGCCAAGTGGTCAGTCAGCAGGTAGATGACTCTGGATTAGTCACCACAGGAGGATGGGACAGCAGTGCATGGCCTCAATGAAAGGATGCCGATGGTTACATATGAGCATCATGGGAACTGGATGTGCTTTGAGGAACTACGGATATGAAAAAGATCACATTGGAAAACAAACCTAAAAGGAAATCGACAGCAAATACTTCTCTTCTTAATTAGCTAAGGGGCTAAGATACTAGATAGTAGATAACTTACTAGCACAGAACAGAGGTGATGTCTCCTGGGATGCAACCTTACTTTTCAGAACTAACTGGGGTATGTTCCTTCCTACACCTTCAATTCTGGAGTGTTAAGTCCTATTTAAACATGGCTGCATACTTTTCATACAATGACAGCATAAAAAGTAAATTCAAAGTAATTAGGCAGATGCATAATTTCACATTATGACTATATACCACCATGAAATAATTAATCATCAATAATGTAGCATTATTAAAACATTCTAAGCCATGACTTATTTTAAAATTTTTCTTTATCCTAAAGAACTAAGCAAGATGTATCTAAGAACAAAATATACAAATGGGGTAGCAGGGAAGGAATTTTCTTGAAAAATTAAGACTCTGAACACAGTAACTAAAGATCTCCTAAATACAGTTCAGACTGTAATCATTAGTACTTGATGTACAAAATATGTCAGTAGAATTATATGCCCAATGTGATCATTTCAATGTAATTAAAATCTCTTTATCCTAAACAAAGCAAAACATGCAGAATCTCTTAATCCTAAATGAGACCAAAGAGAATTAATGACAGAAAACTATATGGAAAAATCTAGTGTAGCTCAAGGCTTGTAACATGTCATCAGTACAAGCAGCATCTTTGGTCAGATTACTGAAATAAATCTATGAAATCAAAGCCCTCAACCATCAATCAAGTAGATCCATCAATGGTAAAACTAACAAGGACTGAGAGATGCTGATTATTGAAGAAAAAAAACCCTCCCATGCAGAGCACTGTCTGTCAGCTTATATTACATAGACAGCTCATTTATAACTAGACTCTCTAAAGAAAGGAAATCTGCCATAATAAAGAAAAAGAAATCAGTATTGTATAAGATGCAGTATTGTTGATAAGCAAAGTGGTTTTGAGGTTTGAGGTTGAATTCACAATTCAACCTGAAATATACTCCTGAAATATACTACTGTATATTTTTGGCTATGCTTCCTATTTCATATTAATATTACTATGTATTTCAGAACTGCAACTGAAAGAATGATAAAATTATGCAATAATGTTTCATAGTCTCCCTCCTAGATTTTATATTTTGGAAAACTTTACCTCTTCTCTTAATTATTTGTTTCAAAGAAAGTGTGTTTACAGTGAGAAAAGGAAAATAAATCCACACATTAAATGTTTCTAAATAAAACAAATACTAAAAGCATCAATCAGATGTACTTTACAGCATGTGCTCATGTAAAGTACTCATACAGTTGGAATCAGATTTACAATTCACATGCAAGCTAATGGTGAAAAGGAAACTAACCAAAAAGAAGTCAGGTGTTTAGCTGAGACTGTCCCAGTTTTGGTTAGCACTTCCTTTGAATTCAATTCTGTATGTGAAAAGTCTCTGTAAGTCTCATTTAGCATTCTGTCTAATAAGGAAACTGAAAATCATAGAAATCAAAGAAAGGAGAAGAAAAATTAGCAATGTAGTTTCTTCTCTTAGTGCTATACTCATGTACTACTGGATGCTATGATGGAATAATTTTAGATCTCCTGCACTATATTACTAGTATACAGTTGCCATTGTTTTGCTAAGGATTTAGAACTTGTTGAAATGAAATTTAAAAAAAAAAAGTTACAGCCATAACTGTGGTATAGAAATCCCGTGTAAAGAAAGATAAAACAAATATTTGTATAAAACTTGTTCTGGGATTAATATTTTCTGTTAGAATTTATGAAAGTTAAAATACTTCTGACTTTGCTTTGTTAAATAACACAAACTCTACGTAGCTCAACAACAGCTATGAGTTTGACCACTTGTGATGTAATGAGTGATCTTAAAAATTTACATGTATATTTAAAAGTACAGAAATAAAACAATTGATATCTGTATCAAGCAAAAGGCATGCTGGATTGAATCTTTTAATGAATTACCTTTGGTTGTTGTCTGCCATGGGAACAATTAAATTAATTTGAGAGATTAAAACCTTATAGTTATAGAAATATACATTCAAAAAGAACTGGAGAATAACCCATATACACCAAAAACTTTCATTTGTCACTGAGACCACTCTTAATGTTTAATGAGAAGAAATCTTCACTGGTTTCAATATTGTAGCTATACCATCTTTGTGCATCAACTGAAAACACGGGTAAACTGAAAAATATTGATAACTCCAAATACTTCCCGAGCTGTCTTTTCCCTACAAAATCAAATATCAATTGGATTTCACTAATAGCTTCTTCCCTGAAAATCATCACAATTTTGAAATCAATTACATGCTTAAATTGTACATACTTTGAGGAAACCTGGGTGGATTGTCGTTGACATCAGTGAGTGTGATATTTACGGTTGTTGACCCTGACAGCCCTCCGACCTGCCCAGCCATATCTTTGGCTTGAATAACAACAGAATAATGTTCTCTGGCTTCCCTGTCCATGTTGTGCAAGGCAGTCCTGATGACTCCTGTGATGGAAAGAAAACAACAAAAAAGGTCAAGATTAGTTTGTTCCTGAAAGGGGAAAAGTGAGACATTACCTTCCTTTTAAGGAAAGGTGGGGCATGACAGATTTTCATGGAATGCAAAGCTTTTCCATCGTCAATTAATTGTTTATGGGTTTTATAAATATATATATAACAATGTACGTGTAACAATGTTAGTTGCTCATTGAAAACCAACTTGCTTGAGGTTATAAAGAAATTGAAATCGCACAAACTAAACTATGTTATGTTAATAAATAATTAATCCAACTTATGTAACAGTCCTAGCTGAAAGGTACACAGCTAAAAATCCAGGGTTTTCTCAAATACTCTAGCTGTTTACATAGCTACTTAATTGGCATATTAATGAGTAGGAAGCTTTACCCCAAATACAAATTCCTTTTAAAGAAAAGTTAAATTCTGAATTAAAATATGACACACTTTTTTAGAATCAGAGAGTCATAGAATAATTTGGTATGGAAGGGACCTTAAAGATCATCTATTCCAACCCCCCTGCCATAGGCAGTTACACCTCCCATTAGGATCAGGTTGCTCTGTGCCTTGTCCAGCCTGGCCTTAAACACCTCCAGAGAGGGAGCATCTACAACCTCTCTGGGCAACGTGTTCCAGTGTTTCACCACCCTCACCATAAAGAATTTCATTCTTATATCTCACCTGAATCTGCTCCCTTCCAATTTACTTCCATTATTCCTATTCTTATTTGACAACACTCAAAAAATCTATTTTATTTGATATATGTTCATCACATACATTTATGTTCATAAGTTTGACTTCTCAAATACATGTCTATAAAGTGAAAGGTGTTACTGTTTTTACTACAGCATCTAAAGTTCATATTGAGTCATCTTAAAATCATATTTTTTTAGCATTTAGTAAATTACATATGCACAAGCAGAGATTATAACAAAGTAGGAACCTTGTGGGTTCAGTTTCAGTAATGGGATATTTTTCACTTTTGATGACGCCTGCCAATTTCTACTTTCACAAGCTGTCAGAAAATTCATGGAGTTCAATAAAAGGAAATATCAGGTTCTGTGACAGGGAACCAGTATATACCATGGACAGACAAAATGGGAAGCTGGTTTACAAAAAGACATCTTGTAGGATCACATGTTCGTCATAAGCCAGCAATGTGCCCTTGCAGCAAACAAAGCCAACAATATCCCAGGCTGCATTTTGAATCGTTCTGGCAGCAGGTCAAGGAGGGCAATTCATCTCCTCTGCTCACCTCTGGTGAGACCACATCTGGTGTAATGGGTCCAGTTCTAGGTCCACTAGTATAAAAAGGACATTAATAGATCGGAGGAAATTACATAGAAATTAAGAAAAGAAAAATCTTAAATGCTGTGTTTATTAACATTAAACTTCCAAAACCATAAATTTTTATCGTAACTTGCTTTTGCCCTCTTACAGTTATGACTAGTAAGAAAATATAGCATGATCATATATTGCTTCATTTCTTAAACTTGCAAGAACCATTAAAAAAAAAAAATTACTCTTCTAGAAAACCTATTCAACATGATTCTCAAGAGCTTTGATTCCCACAGTCTCACATGAGGTAAAAAGGGATTTCCAGAACACTAGTTTTCTTGTACTTAAACATCACTTTCTTTGCATTTCTTCAGTAAAACCATTTAGTGATTATTACAATAGCTAATAGTAGAAGCTATTATCTAATTTCATGTAGCTTATACCATTGTTTCCATTATATTCTGAAAAATACTACACATGAATTATTGAATTAAACACAAATAGTATTTTAAAATATGAAAATTCACAATGATTTTAACACAGTTTTGCACTGTAAGTTCCTTTTCATTGAAAACACAGATTCTGGACAAGCTGGCTAAGAATAGTATATTAGTCTGTTCTAGTTTTTCTTATAAATGACATGGTCATAAAGACTTTTTTTTTTCCCTCACAAATTTCACCATGATCTACTGAAAATAATCACAATTTATACATACTATAAGAGAAAGTGAAGGATAAATGTAACTGATATAACTTGAATATGCTATTTGATCATAATAAGGATGGTTCACAAAAAATGTGGTACTACAGTTCTAAATTTCACTTTGTTAAAAAACAGAAAGATAGAAAAGCATTAAAATTTCAAAATCACTGCTTTGACATTTTTTAAATAAATTGCTTCTGTTTGAAATAAAATTTATTGGAACACTCAGTGTTCATGTATATGCATGGAATTTACTTTTTTAAAAAATCAATTTCAGTTTGAAATAGACCAAATTCTTCCACAGTGGAATATCTGTCTTCTATACAACCTTCATAATTACACTACTTGAAAAATTGCATTATAAAACTAATTTATAGACACAGAAAATCCTCTGAATCACAAATATTTTCTGCTTCAAGGGACACCGAATCAATGCTTGTATTTGTGGAAAACTAATCATTTGATCTCTCTCACTTGCACTAGATTCCTCTTTGCTGAAAAGTGAGTAAATTAAAATGGGCAAGTTTTTGATTAAGACATTGGTCCAAAGTTTAAAAGATAAATAAATGCTAAAAGACGAGGGAAAAGGGAAACTTCAGTTCTCTCTTTTCTCAGTTTTATATAGATACATATATGTAAAAATTATATCATCATTACAGGCTATATAACTGCTGTGCAAACCCTAGTGCTCTATCCATGTCACAGAGCAATTGTTCTAGCAGTACAGCATCAAATAATACACAACTTCAAATTTCTCCAATGAGAACAAAAGAAGGTTGCTTTTTCCAACCCGATAATATGAAATGCTCCAGTAGCTCCTTTTAAAGTAGGAATTCTCCCCAGGTAACTTCAGTATAGGTGGCAAAGGCTCCTATATGTCCCACATGAAAGGAAGTTTATATTAAGGAAGACATCTTCCTGTCTAAAATGGTAAGAAAAGAAAGTGAAAAAGAAAGCTGCCAGAGGCTTTGTACGTTTAAACAGAGCCTTAATTTTGCCTCACAGTTTTTAGGCAACAATGTGATCCTGTGAACTGAGTACTTTTCAGCTATGTTTTCAGCATTTATTAATCTTACCTAAGAAAGGAAATCCAGGAAAAAAATGCAATATTACATCATTACAGGGACACTCCATCTTGTTCCTGGTATTAAAAGAATTTTCATAGAAGTCTGGCTACATTTTCAGAAATCCTGGGCAAGATATGACAGTTTAGACCTCTTGAAATGCAGCTGAAAAGACACAAGTTTAGTCATAGTTATTTTAATCTTAAAATTATGTGTGTTCTTCCATGTGGAGGGCTCTATCAGAACACTTTTTTTTTTATTTTTTATGTTCTTCATATCTAAATCCAAGTAATATTTTGGGGTTTTTTTCTCTGATAGTCTGTGACAACTTCTACAGTCTTGGAAGGCACATTTTCCAGTTTGAGTTCATTGATCATATATGATCAGAAACACAAGTACATTCCAGCTGAGATTTTATCAACACATTTTCTCATTCCAGCTTTTTAGAGTAAGAACTTTGAAATGTCAAACTCTGGAAAAAGACTGAGATGTCTACTACTAGGAATAGCTACTTTTTACCTAACACCTCTGGATCTGAGAAAGCACTGAAAATAAATTTAGTTTTGGCAAGTTTTGCTTCCTTCTTCACTCAGGATCTCCAGTTTCATTCCTGATACTAAAATACAGTCAATTCCTTTCTTTTTTCTAAGTTTTCTTTACAAAACTTCTATGTTCTGCAGCATCTGACAATGTGTTATAGTGTCTTTTTTTAGCAATCTGTGAAGAAACATATTATGTGCATCTAAGAGGAGCTGCAGCAGAAGGCTCAACTGCAAATGAGACTGTAAAAATCAAGGTTTTTTTAATTCAAGTGCAGGCAAATATTAAGAAAATACCTACCACAGCCAAGTGCCTAACTATGCTTTTCATGAAGTATTTAACTACGTACTTAACCTGCCAGTCTGGTACATTTGAAGAAATTTCTCTTTATATACAGAATAAAAACTTATTTTAGATCCAGTAATGACAACAGAATTTTAGTCAGCTTTCTCTTACAGCCTACTCTTGCATGATGTGTGAATGGAACCTTCCCAAAATAAACCATGGTTCATTTTGACATTTTGAGCTCAAAGATTTTTTTATATAGTTGAAAAATAAAATAGCCAACCAATCCAACATAAATCAGAAAAAAGAACAACTCTGATGACAAATAAGTTTACCATGGGCATGGTAATTGTTTAGTTTGGAAAATCTACACTTGTTGTTGGATCATAAGCCTGGTCTCTAGGATTTTCTGAATGGTCGGGAGGTCACACTAAATCCCCTAACTGTTAGTTTCTTAAATATCTGTCTTGACATGATAACAGTTAGTAAATGTTTTTTAAAAGAAGTAAATATCTATTAAATAACTAACTGTTTTTATTAATTACTGAGGGAAAGAAAATTTTGCAAATGGAAATTTTTTATTATTTTTACTTTGTAAGTAAAAGCTGTGTAATTATCACTGCTTTGCTTTAGGATGCTTATTTTATTTTAACTTAATATTCTGGGTATACTGTTTATATTTAATTAGATTTCAGAATCTACTATTACACTAACCTAAAAGAATTAGACATCCATTTTAAGAGAAAGAAGTGTGCTTTTTGTGTTTTAGAACAATTTTAGCATTTTAGAACAATTATGAGGAAGTATGCAGCAGATGCATTTGTTACTTATTAAAATTTCAAAATAAACTTAAAATTCAGAACTCGTAATAGACTTTGACTTGGATTTTTAATTTAGCTCAAACTATAACATAAAACAAAATGTGCAACATAGACATTTTGGTTATACCTCACATTCTAAATGCTTCTATAAAAATACATGTTTTGATCAAGGTCTTTCATACAGATCTGCTTTATATAACTAACCTTATGCCTTCTGTTCCTTTACAAAGACATCACTAGCCACTTCCCATCTAAAAGTCAAAGCACTACAGGAATCACAATTAATGGTAAATTTAATTCTACAATCATGATTATAGTACTGAGAGACACTATGCTCTTTCTTAAGGAAAATTATCATTAAAATAAAATCCATGAATCCAACGTTGAAAGACAATTGCTGTTAGAAAAAAGAAACTGCTAAAAAAAGATGTAATTTAAACAAGTAATAAGATTTTTAAAGAAGTTGGTTGCAATCATGTCCATTTGATATCAAAAGAAGGGAGGAGTTAACCAGCTTGATTAAATTACATTGGATGCCTCAATGGGAAAAAAAAAAAAAAGAAAAAAAAGGGGAAAAAAATGGTTCAACTGACTATTAGTATATAAACTTTCAAAACTTTTGATAAGTACCAGTCTAAATTTACAAAATGATGGATCCTAGTGCTAAAGCTTCCTGAATTAAGGAATTTGAAGAAAACTTCATTGACTGAGTGGAAAATAACTAATTTATGTGTCAATTACATGGATGCCAAATGTAATCATAGCAACTTCCAGTATTTTCATAATGTAAAGAATATTCAAATGAATTCAATTAAGAGTTTGCTTCCATGCTTCCAGAAATCAGATAAGAAACTCTACAATATGGAATATCTGCAATTCCAAGGAATATTTGCTAGAGAAATACCATAACAAGTGGCCAACCTATTTGACCAGGAAACTGTCATTTTTTCTCTTGCCAGTAGTTCAAGTACATATATGTGGATGCCAGATTTACCAGCTCTGATACAGTTAGTATGGTTTACAGTTCTTTAAAGTGCATTTCTCTTCTCTTAGCCTCTTGCAGGCTGGTTTAATCAAGACAATATTATCAGGGAGATTTATTCAGTAAAATGTTGCACTTGTTCCATTGTCTTCAGATTGCTGCTGCTTCCAATTTGCTATGCTATGAAAGAGACTCATTTTTTTGGTTTTAGTTGTTTTACTCTACAGACTATTGTCATTCTTGCAAACATCACCCATTTACTTTGGTCCAGATATGCATTACCTTTCAGAAAATGAAACATTTCAGCAAAACAAAACTTTTTTTTCAGTGTACATCTCATATCTAATCATGACCTAAACTCTTTTTGTATACCTAGTTTGCACAACCTTATGTTTTCACAGTCAAAGTACATTACTTAAAAAAACTAAGGTATTCAAGTTTAATTCTTTATCTAATGTATTCATTGTTCAAAGTCAGATGGGACCACCAGAACTCCCACAGAACTAAGACCATTAACAGAACTAGCACTGTACTGAACTTAGCAGTTACATTTAGCCTGAAGCACATTCTCCCAAAAGCATGTAATTTTGAACTAAAGTGATCAAGGGGTAGAAAATATTACCTATTTCCTCTACTGAATATTCCAGTCATTAATCATAAAGTCAAAAATCTGCCCTTTATTTGATAGTGTGCACACTCAATTTTAAATCATTGACTCTGTTACCCTCTGTCAGACTGTTAGTTGCCAGTATTTCTACTTTTAACAGTACTTCAGCATTCTCATTAAACTAATCTTTCTGCTCAACTAGACAACAAAAAACTCTTTCACTGTAAAGCCTTTTCTCCAACTCATAACTTAGTGTTATTTTTTCTCTTGTCTTTAAAAATAACAACCTCTCATGTAAATTTAACTTCCCAATTTTTTACAATCGATAAAAATTCTGTTCAGGGGTTGTACTGGGACTTCCAGGTAGCCAGCTCATAGCCATTTAAAGCGAGCTTTTTGCTACTACTTATTGCTGTGTATTTAACTGGAATGGCATGTGACACTGCAGTTAGCTTTATCAATATATCTTTCCAGTTCATAAAACAAATATATCAGATTTCTTTACTGTGATCTATTTTCCAGAAAAACAAATGTTCTGTCACTTTTTTACTAGCTAATTTCTTTCTCAGCTTCTCTATCTTTCTTTCTTTTTTTTTTTTGCCGAAATTTGCCAGCCTCATTTCCTTCTGCCTGGCCTTTCAGAAAGCTGATGCACACTTCCAGTCTGCAGATTTCTTTATCTACTGCTTTATTTAGGGTGAATCTGCCACCCTTCCTAGTTTTGAGAAAGGACAATAATTACAGTCATTCATTAATCTAATTCTGTTTCTAGAATAATTCTGTTTCTGGGTAATTCATAGGAAAATTTTCCATTTTTTATTTATGGGCAGATTCTGAAAGGGGCTAGTTCCTCCATTTTCAGAAATCATTTAGCAATACATTAGCAATATTTAGCAATATGTTATGACCAGAAAATGTGCAAGTTGTTTCTTTTGAAGTATAAATAATGCGTAAGTTGCTATGAATTTTCAGATGGCAAAATAGAGTTAAGCATTCCTCAAACTTATTTCTCTGAGCGGTTTTGACCTCTCCTAACCTATTTCACCATTATTGAAGATTTTTTTTTTTCTACTCAAATCTGTTGGAAATGTGCCATGAAAAATAGAATTAAGCCTTAAAGATAGATTTTTATTTGAATAAAAATATTCTTTTGTATAGTTGCAGCACGCCACTATATTTCAGTTCTCTGCTTGACCTGTGCGTGATGAAATAATTCTATATATAACAGAAGACACTTCAGTGAGTTTGCACTGGGTCATGTGATTTCCTTGAAAATTAATCTGATTTGGGGTATTTCCATAGTTCTGAAGCATATGGGTAGGAGCAAACAGGGTTAAGTCACCCCAATTCCCCACAGTACAAAGGTCAGACTCTGATATGTTCCTGTTAATTCAGTAGGCATATTCCTTGGGCAAAACAGCATGAGGCAGGTCTATAGAAACACCGTAGGCTGTACCAAAATGCTGTATTGAAAATTTTTCTTTTTTGAGCCTTAACTTTAAAACTTATTTTTAAAAAACAAATAAGAATCTGACATGCATGAGGAGAGGCAGCAAAAGGATAAAGATAAAGGATCAGGATTAAAGACACCAGCTCTAAGCTGGTAACAAGTGACTGCAGAACACATAGTGAAGTATTTAAGGTGTTTAGGTTAAATATAAATATGAAACATACCTAGACACATATATTCATGACTAACTGAACACATATACATGACTAACTGAATGTTGTTTAGATACTGATGAATTCTCCATCACAAATTAATTATTAGGTAGGGAAGCATAGGAACCGAGAAAATTATTTGAGTCTGATGAAAAGGCTGGAGTGAACAATACTAGAAAAGAGGAACTTAAGTGTGATTGCTTTGGATATAAACTTGTTATAGGTGTATCTGATACTTGGCAAGAAGGAATAATCTTATGACACAAGATGAACAACACAACTGAGTAAAAAGGAGATCCCTTCAGAGACCTCCTGAATATAGCAGATGGGAATTAACTGCAGGAAGCTTCTCAAAGGAAATCCCATTTGACAAAAAAGAGCTTAAACTATATGAAAACTAATTACGTTCACAGTCTTGGAAGTAATCCTCTCTTAAAATAGAGACAGCATTGTCTGTCAGTATCAAACTCTGCTTCTTGCAATGTAACTGACCTTCAGGCCCACATAAAAATGTATTTAATTTACAGTTTGAACGAAAATGACAAAATAAGTAGCTGAAGGTTAAGTTGCTAATATTTCTCTCATACCCCAAACCTCCTTATCACTTCCTTTAAAATGGAAAGAAAAATAAAGATGAAGCTATTGACTCGGCTTCATAATACTTATCTACTGTTGTTAGATATTATTGAAAATTAAATTTAAATCTTGTCTTTAATAAGTTCATGATAATGTATCCAAATAATTGAAGATAATTACCACAGCTGCCCATTATGTTGAGTAATATTGGGGTTCCTTTTCAAATTAGATCACATTGATAAGAGAGACAATGATTATATGCGTTACAAAACAAATTTCAAATAAAGTGTCCCACTAATGAAAAAACTGAACACAACTTACAATCTTGAAAGGATTCTGCATCTGTACAAAATATCATATGCTGACTAATTTAATTACATGTGACAGATAGGGTTTAGACATATAATTCAGGAAGAAAATTTGCTTAGTCAACAGATGAAGTATTTATTGTGTCTTTTTCTGTCTGTGATATTTACTTGTTGCATAATCATGAGAATTCCACTTCACCACAGTGATTCATTGACCCATGTGTAATACGTTAAGGATCTTACAATAGCATAACATAATTGATAAGTAACATAAGTTGGAGTGCAAACTCACTCAACATTTAAGTATGCTTATTTGTAATGTGCAAATAAAATACCATGAGACTAGTGTCAATATGGAAATGCGAAATATTTTTTTCATTTATCCTAGTTTCATGGTTTCAACTGGGATAAAGTTAACTTTTTCTTAATGAACTGGTACAGTACTATGCTTTGGACTCAGGGTAGGCTGCTAGTAAGAACTCTACCCTAACTGAGACCATGACATTTAGTAAACTGAATTACAATGAAATAATTTCTGCTTGATGTGTTATGGTAGTGACCAGACAAGCCAATGTCTGTTCATAGTAAAATAATCACATTCAGCAGTAAGTAAAATGCCACCAGCAAAAACTCTTCATTTTTAGAAGTTGTTTTAATGTGAGGTTTAGCACATCAGAGTGTACATATATGGAGGCATATATTTTACAAATGCCTTTCAATATCGATTGATTCCCTTACAGGTCTTTGAATGAAAAATCATAGAAAAAAATTGTAATATTTTCTAGAAAAAGGATTATAAAACAAAAGAGTAAAATCATTTAAACACTTAGTACTTGCAACAAAATACCAATCTATTGTCACAATCTAAACTATTATTTCAAACTCCGCATGGAAGAAAATATGTCAAAGTACACTCTGGATACAGAATAGTAATGGAAGAACCATAGTAGATCACAAACAGATATTTTTGTATGCTAAAAATATTTATGTGGTAGCATTACATGTTCCACAGTGTTCTTAAGGGGCTGATACACATAAAATTTAAATAAATACTATAATAACACTTCTGACATATACATTTGGAAATGTTATTTTCTTTCTTTGACTCAACACCCACAAAATCTTTGTCTATTTGGTGACATAATAAGTAGCTATTAACTTCTGTTGAGATTCAATTAGGATTTATTGACCACAAAGAAAGATACTGATCTAGTCAGAGAAAAGATAACTTTCTACCTAGAGGTACAACTACAGTTGGCTGAAAGCAGAAGTCTCTGTTGGTCTATTGTTACTAATTCATTGCTACCAGAAAATGACTACTAAATTAGTGAAGAAGTGTAAATTCTTGAAAAGGGGCACCCTCACACTACAGTAAATTACAAAACATCACATAAAACAGTTAATACAAACACTCCATAACAGGACACAATTTTTAAAAAGTTGGGGTTTTTTTTGATTCTCCTGAATAAACTATTCTGCCAGGTGGGCAGCTTCTGCCTGGATATTATTAGTATTGAACACTTCCTGATTTGAAACTGAAGCTTGCCTGCATTTCAAACTATTATGAATTTAGACAATGCTTACATTAATAAAAATAAAGGCTAACACTTAAAAGCTCTTACTGAAGCAAGAATTAATAGGGAATTAATCCATGTATGTTTTGTTACCAGCCTTGCATAAACTAGGACTTTGTCACAGATCCTACACACAAAGAAGAAAGTTACACAAGTTTCTAACCAAATCACAAGTGCTACAATTTTATACAACTTTTTCTTCCAAACTTTCACACTGGATACTGTAAAAAAACCCCAAAACCTCGTTTTTTTTCCTCTTCCTACCTATCATGCTCAGTCAGTCTCATTTCCATCTCCAGCAAAGTGATGGAACAGCTCATCCTGGATGTCATCTCCAAGCATGTAGAAGAAAAAAAGTCATAACTGGTTGTTAAGGATTCACTTAGGGGAAATCGTGCTTGTCTGATCTAATCTGATAGCCTTCTATGATGGAATGACTGACTGAGCCAATAACAGAGCTATGGACTTTACCTACCTTGAATTCATAGCTCCAGTAGTGAGCTGGACTGATAACTGGTTGATTGGCAGAACTCAAAGTGTCAGTGGTGCAGCGTATGCAGAGTGCAGTTGGAGGCCTATAACTAGTGGTGTTTCCCAGCAGTCAGTACTGGGTCTGATCTTGCTGAATACATTCATCAGTGACCTGGATGAGGGGACAGATTGTGCCCTCAGCAAGTCTGATAATGATATAGAACTGGAAGAAGTGTCACACCAGAAATACATGTTGCCATTCCGCAAGTCCAGGACAGGCTAGAAACTGTGGTGCTGAGGAAACTAATGAAATCAAACAAGGGTAAATATTGGGTCCTGCACATGGTGAGGAATAATGACACACTGGTACAGGCAAGGGGCTGACCTGCTGGAAAGCACATCTGTAGAGAGAGACCTTGTTAGAAAACCTTAGACATCTGGTTTGACCATGAGCCAGCATTGTGTGCTTGTGTCTAAGAAGTCCAGTGGTCTTTGGAGATGCATTAAAAAAAAAAGTGTGGTGAGCAGGTCAAGGGAGGTCATCCTTCTCCTGTACTCTGACTTGGTGAGACTACAAATGGAATACTGTGCCCAGTTCTGGCACCCCAGTTCAAGATGGACAAGGAACAAGTCTAGCACAGGACCACAAAGATGATCAAGGGAATGGAACATCTTTCTTATGTAGGAAAGGCTGACATACTTGTGACTGTTTAACCTGGAGAAGACAAAGAGGGGATCGTACAGAATCACAGAATCACCTAGGTTGGAAGGGATTTTTCAGATCATCCAATCCAGCCATCAGTCTAACTTTGACAAAAACCATCAATGCTTATTAATATCTAGAAGGCAGGTATCAAGGATGGGATCATGCACTTCTTTGCAGTTCCTGGAGACAGGACAAGCTAGAACACAAGAAGTTCCATCTCAACATGAGAAAAAACTGCACTTGGAGGATGACGAAACTGGAACAGGCTGCCTGGAGAGGTTGCAGAGTCTCATTCTCTAGGAGACATTCAAAACAGGTCTGAATGCATTTCTGCTGTAGGTGAACATGCTTTGGCAGAGGGGTTTGACTAGAAGATCTCCAAAGGTCCCTTAAAACTCCGATAATTCTGTCATTTTATGAGTTAATGACTGTTTACCAAATATAAGTTTTAACTAATGATGTGAAGGTCCATTCAAATTAATTCAAATGGAGCTGCAAAATGATCACTAAAAATAAACTTTCAATAAAACCAAGCAACACTGCCTTCTTCAACATAGTTGACCTTTGAGCATTACAGTACCTTTTGAATATGAATGGCATAAAAGAATTTATTCATTCTTCTGCTAACATTTAAGAGGAAGTGCATTTAAAAGCACATAAGGAAGTAGGCTGTCTATTTAAAACATAATCTTTTACTTATCTCAGGGCTCAATTATTATTCCTGACTGAACATTACCTCGTAGGCTATTTAAAACTCCTTCATTTCTAATTATTATGACAAGATAAAACAGAGATTCTGAGCAAGATACCAGCTTTCACTCCGAATTTCTATCACCATTTTTCTTAAACTAAATGAAAGACAGAAAATTATTTTCCCAGTGTTTTCTTTTTATATACCTGTAGAGGAAGTCTTTCCTCTAAATTTTATCTACAATAGAAAACATTTCTCTGTATGTATTTCTCAGTTTTCTAAATCTCCAGAATTATGTGAGGTAGTAAGAAACAGTATTCCTAAAGTAATTTACTTGAATATGGTAAGTATATATGTACAGTATATGCTACATTATGTGTGGTAACTGACACAGAAATAGAAAAAGAGGATTTTGTCGCACACACCACGCAGTATCTGTAACAATCCCCAGTATCAAGCAAGCCATAGGGAACCCTAATCAGACTGGACAGGAGCTTTTCTTGTGCAAAAAATACAGCAATTATGGCCTGTCATGTTTGGAACTACCAAGTGTTTTTCTTGTCTACTCTTTTTAAGGTCTTCTTTAAGTACATATGTGATGAAGGTGAGCTTACATTGTGGATTTCGCTCTGGTATAAATCCACATACAGCAAAGAAAGATAATAAAGCTATTGTGAATTACATGGGTAAAGAATCTTATCTTTTATTTTTAGGCAAAAAGCTTCTTACCATGATTAGGGCTAAGCTGTCAATCTGGTTGATGAGTTTTCACTCCATAAGTGTTAACTGTAAGGGGAACTCCTATCAGCAAAGACAGTCAGATCTAAGCAAAGTTGCTGATACATTTCCTGAACATCTACCCATTAATTACAGCTGTTCATTCAATAATGTCTGTAAAATCAGACCTGAAAAATAAATCATAGATTTGTGAATCTCTGTGTTAAGAAGAGGAATAGTTCTCATTTTCTTTTATAATTAAATTTTAGAAAATCCAGAGTCTTTTACCATGTTATCTTACTGGAAAAAGCTCAGCATAAAAACCCAGTTTTTATCTGCTGCAGGCATGAAGTAGTGCTCCAGTATACCATAAGTAGTAATTATAGAATGAAACTTTATAGAAACAATATATTTATGCTAATGAAACTCAGGTGGAGAAATTTAGAATTGTATCTTCTGAGATAAGCTGCAAGTAAACCAACAGTAGGAGTACAACTGAAAGAAATTTGGACTGCCTAAAGCTCAGCTATTTTAAGTTAAGCCAATAATTGAAAGTTAAATAGGTCTTTATTGGAAATACATATGAAGAAAAATGCAATATCCTGAATATAGTTATTTTCAAAACATGTTCGCTGCAACTCTCGGGAAAGTGAAAATTAAAAAGAAAATTAACCATGTGTATTTTAAGGTACTTAATAATTGAATAAATTATATATCTACTTTCAGCTGTATATGAATAGATCAATTAGATAGTCAGTAGGTAATGTTAGAAAGTGTAACTTCCAATATCTAACTGACCAAAAAGTGGTAAGGGTGCATATTTGCTGCTTTAGCACCAGTAGAAGTTGAGCATTTCTTTCAACAGTGTCTTCTTAATTTTGATTAGCATTCTTTGTACACTTGTAAAGCTCATTTTTAGTGAGGAACATTTTTCTATATACAGGATAATTGCCAGATTGACCTCAGATTACATGTCATCCTAATAAATTCTTTTTTAATACTTTCAAAGACTTAGGAAAAAAGTTGTATTCTGATTATTTGGGGTCTGAATAGCAAACCCTAAGAATACATTTTGACAAGCATTACATTTTTTCCTGGTGATTCATTGTGGCATATTAAGGCACAGACTCTGATCAGTGATCGAAGACATTTTATTGAGCTGCTGTGTGTGGTTTATATAGTAGCTTATTAGCAAGCAATAGTTTTCCATCCTAGCAGATCTGTTTTATCATTTACTTTCCCAACCTAAAACCTACCAACTAAACATCCACCATCTACACAAATACCAGGTGCCCTTGTTTCTGTTAGATCTTGTTCCCAGTGCTGTTCACTGCTCCCATGACCTCATTCCAACAAGTATCATCGTATCTTTCTCCCAAGGTTGATCCTTCTCTGCAGAGCTTAACAATTCTGCTCTCTGTATCCCCACAATCCATCACAGTAGTAAAATATAATTTCTGTTTTATGAACTATGTTGCAGAATCCATTTACAGAAAGCCTGGAGAACAGACTTTTATTATCCTTCTAAAAAGAGATTACTTACAAATTGATGACACATATATAATCATAATCTTAAGATAATTTAATGGTTTATACATATGTGGTTTGCAAAACACACAGCTTCTGGCTATGCTTTGAACAAATTAATGTGTTTATTTTCAAGAATAACACATTAAAAGTTTTTCAATGCTGACTTGATACATTAAATCTTCTGATTTTGATCCAAGCAGTAACAAGATAGTATAGATAAAAGGCATAATTCTCAAACATTGTCTGATAACAGTTATTTAAAAACATGGCCTTCAATTAAGTGTGCCCACTTGCCCCTGAGAAATCACACCTTTCCCTGGTCAGCAATATATCAAAATTCCAACTTAACCAATTCTTTCTGGTATCTAAAAAACTGATTTTCAGAAGAATACAAAGGATGCATTTTAAGAGTAAACCTTGCTGTTTAAAACAGGGGAAAGTGATTAGCCTTGCTAAACCATACAGAGGAAAATGAGAGGAACGGGAGTTCCATCATTTATTAGGTCATACCTTGGATAATGTTACCACATTTTAACAATATGATAAAGTGGTTAGTAACACATTCAGGATCATAGTCCAAACAGACTACCATTTTGCAGTCAGTCCATCAGTTCTAGGTGAGAAACATAAATTGAGGCTTCTCCATCCCAGGGACTGAATTGATGCCCATGAAACCTAGTGCTTCACAGAACATTAGCTGAACTGACTTTTTACTGTACCTGTTGCTGGCCCAGAGCTTCTTCCAACATTTATTCTAGCACAGTCATAATGCACACCAATGCTGACTCCAGAGCAACTGTTTTCTTGTTGTAGTTTCAAGCTCTAAGAAAGGTGCTGATTAGAGCATGACTGATGTAATTTATGCACAGAATATCATGATCTCAGAAGCACTACACTTCGAAGTCCAGAGACACACAGTGTCCTCCCTTGCAACATCTATGTGCATTTAACAAATTCTCACAATTTAAGCTTTACATATGTAACACAGAAAGAACCTTGAATTGTGGTCAGGTGCCATGAAAAACTGTTTTGATGACTTTCTGAGAAATACATTTATGCATCTAAAACACTTCAGTATCACAGTTTCCTGCCAAAGGTGGCTGCTGGCAGCTTTACAGTAGTTTTTGTAGCTAGTGCAGAATATAGCATGTGGGCTTGAAAAACCATTCAGTCATCATTCCTGTCTTTAAAGCTGGTAGCCTAGAAGGTGGTAGATTAACTTTATATTGTTAAAGTTATTTTTCACTTAAAGCATTGTACAGCACAGCCCCTAGCTACCTGTTAGACTTGCCTCTTGCATCTTGACCTGACAGGTGACTATGCTTATATATGGTTACTCTTAAATTCGCTACTTTAAAACAGGTGGCTTTATCTATGCTGCCACATTTGCTTAGATTTATCACTTCTATCACTCCGATTTCTACTCAGCCTTCCCCTTCTTAGAATTATAATAATTTTTCTTGCCAACTACAGTATTTTTTTAATAAGCATTCTCTGACATTCAAGTATCCCAATTGCCACTTAGGTTTTAAATCTTTTAGTAAAGCAGTAGGGATGAGTTATTAATAAAAAGTATTTTTATTACTACCAAGGAGGTAAAATAGCAGTTTCAGCAGAACATGCAGTATTGGAGAAATATCAGTCTAGAACCAGATTTTAGCATTTTAGTTAGATCCTGTCACTGTCTTTGACAACAAACACAATTTACATCCATAGGCTCAAGACACAGTTAAAACCAAAATTTGTGCAATATTCTCCTCACTGACTGTTAGGAATAAATGTAGTGCAAGTGCATAGACCTAGAACTATATGAGGCTCAAATGAACAGAATTAAAGTTCAAGGACTGCATAAGCTTACTGCAAAACTGGACATGAAGTGCATTACAAATACAGAAAAAACAATTCTCCAATCAACTTAAAAACAGTCGGCAGAAATTCAACCTTATACACGTTCGAAGTGGGAGGAAACAGACTTGCAAAGCCAACTTATCTTGATTATTTCATTATATAACAACTGCTTGCAGCAACACCTGGCTTTATTTTAACTTTCCTCACTAACATACATGCACTTGGTGGAAACTGTCAGGATTTTTTTTCTTTTAACATTGATTTCTACATTGTTTGTTAGAATCTGGAGGAAAGCTAATAAGAAAATTATTTTCCCCCCCATCTTGCTTATGAGAACCAATTCTACAGATTTTTTTTCTTTTTTAAATGTGGAGACAGGGATGAAGATACTATACATCTTGACTAAACATCACAACATGCAGAAAACGAAGATGTTCTTTAAAATCGGCTTGAAATCAGCCACCTCTGTTTGCCCAGTGATCAAAATTGCAGCACTGTCCTCAGTACAGTGTAATTAACTGTCAATGTCTGTCAATGAAACTAGAGCAGACTAACTCCTGGGTAAGAAAAATCTGCTATTTTTAACAGAATATTTCATATCTTAAATAGACACTTTATCTTTTATGAGTTATTACATATATGGATAATATGCAGTACCAGCTACTGGTTGATAAACAATGCTTACAGGAACAGTACTCAGAAAACAAACTGTTTTTCATTTTATATGGTCTAAGTACTAGTCTTCAACTAACCCTTTAAGTGCAAAAAACCTTTCTATTTACTCTTCTGTCCCTCTCTCATCTACACTCCACTTTTCCTCCTCGGGCAGTAACACACTTACTCTAAGACACAGTAAGCTAACCAAAGGCAGACACTGGCTGATACATTCATCATATTAATTATGCATTGCACGGTATGTTTCTCCCATCAAGTGCCTCCTACATATTTGATAAAAACCTTTCAAATGAAAAAGAAGAAAAATGAAAATAAGTCTCAAAGCCAAGCTGTGTGATTGAACCACTTATCCTAGTGTCACTGAACTACAGAATCAATTAATATCTTCTATCATCTTCAGAAAGTACCACCAATAACAGGCAGCCTGCCACAAATTACACCAGATATTTCAAAATGCAATTTCTTCTTCCATCTAGGATTAGAATGTAGGTAAATTGAGCCTTTCTCTACATGTTCACAGTGTAAAAGAGCAGGTCACTTTTGTTCTGAAAGCCTTTCAAGAAGACTGTGAATGGCTTGGTAGGACAAATAGAGGTATAATTGAAATTTTAGTTGAGGAATATACAAAGGAATATTTAACTATGGAATAATTTCCTTGTAAAGTACCTTCCCCCGAATGAATTCATGCTCCATATAATTTAAACAGTGGAACTGACCTCACCTCAAAATGGATTTAATGAAGAAGTCAACACACATAGTATCTTTTCAAGTAAACAGATCTGCTCAGACATTTCATTACCATCTTCAGTATCTTTGTTTTGGTTTCCCAAATGTGAATAATCACCTTAATATCAAGAAGATGTCCAGTTCCTTTTTCTTAGCACTTTGTCAAAAATCACTTCACAGTGTATCCCATTTTCAGATTCCAGACCACATTCTAACAACAAATCCTTCTCCCTTTCCTTTTTCACTTTGGAAAAACACCATTTTTGAAATAAGTGGTAGAGGACTGGTATTATGTTTGAGAGGAAAAGAAAAAGGCTAAAATAGGGGGGAAATTTCTTTGCTGCTGTATCACTGATCTCTCACTGTAGGTTTGTGTCAGATGCTTAGGCACAAATTCCTTCTGAACGTGAAGGTACCTCTATTTGTTTTCCAGTTTTGTCAGATCTTTCTTCTTCTTCCATGGCTCTGAATGGAAATCAAGCAGTATACATTTTAATCTTTAACTCCTCACATTGTAGGCACTGACAATCATAAAGAATACCTTGCTTTCATTTGCTGTTTCAGCTAGCCCAGATAGCATTCACTGACTTGAATGAAACTCTGGATTTTAAAGCTGGCAATTTTAAGTAGAAGACTCCAGACAGAAAACCGCATGAATGAAATGCAGCTTTGCTAATGCACATGAAATACTGCAAAGCTACTTTAAATAGACTTTTCTTGTACGATAACTGATCTATGACACCAGTTTTTCATTTACACCGTATAGGCAGCACTATATTGTGTGGAAGTAGAAATAATAAATCTGAGACATAACTTCTTCCTAACAGGGCTCAATCTTTTCCTTCTTGCTGGAAGCCATTTCCCAGAAGTCAGTCCATATCAGACCACTTCTGAGATTGTCACTGACAGGTTTCATGGATGATATTCTTCAATTTTCATTTTACCTTAAATAAATATAAATAAATAGCACTGCTTCATTCCTTATTTAGGTAGTGAGGTCAAGAGATAGACTTAATATCCATTTCTCCTCCTGGACCTCTAAGTATACCACTTGAGCCATCCTAAAGTAAGGATGTACTGATGTTTTGTATGTTTAAATTCAAAGCACAATTTTGTTATTGGATAAGGGAGTAAAGTAGCCCTCCTTTCACTTTTCTAAAAGGACAGCTACCTCACCTGCACTATCTAAACTACTAAGAACAAATACATCTCACATATAATATCCTGATATGGCTCAAAAATGCACAGCATCCAAATGGTTACACATTTTGTGGTTAAAAAACAAAACACAGAAAGGACAACCAATTTTGAAAGCCTTTGTATAATCCGCATTTTGAGTATGTCATTTGTGCATTTGGTGTAGTTTCACCCTGTGCAGATGGCACATTACTTTCCCAGTAATGGATTATCTTTGGAGCCAAAACACAAATTAAGAATTCTGGCAATATTAAATAGTCTTTCAAAAATATCACAGGAAAAAAAAGAACAGTGTCCAAAGGAAGTGTAAGTGGTGCCATTTTTGGCTCACTTCAGAAATAAGCAATGATTTATGTAAGTCTGAAATTCCCCCTTCATTCTCCATCCTCCTTTTTCTGAGGCCCCATATGACTCTAACCATCCTCCAGACTAAAAGAGCTTGGATACAGCTTCAGCTGTCTGCCAAAAAAGGATGTTTCTGAATGACACACAGTATTCCCAAGCTCCAAGGGTATACTTGTTTTATGCAGTAGTGAATATTTATATAAAGGTGTTTTGCTGCAGTAGAATAGAGGAGGGAAATACTGCTACAACTTTTTTGCTGTTTTTTTGTAATATATCAAAAATGATACTCACTATTCTGAAAGAGGTAGTAAAAAAATAATGCATTTCAGTTTATACACAAGCTCTGTGCATTCATTTTAGTACCACTCTCTTTTGCATACAGATCCTCTAATTACAATCCCTTCTATTCAGAGTCACCATGTCTTTTCTTCCATATATACACACACAATACTTTTTTTTTACTTCCTTTTCATGCTTTTAAGAAGCATGCTCTCCATAAACCTTTACCTATGCATGGAAGTGTGAAGTAGTACCTGCAAAAAAAGGTAACAGAATTAAATTCTTAATTCTTTAATACAGAATTAAAATTCTTAATTCTTTAATACTTTCTATATGAACATCTGCAGGTAGGCAAAAGCAGGGATAGCAAAAGTCCATGTGATTGATTGCCACCCACATCAGCAGTTGTCAGTAAGTGTATTCTTAGAACAAATAGCATGCAAGTCACAGTTATGTCAGACTGTTTCTTGCATAGATGTGCCCTGTACTGTGTTGATCCTCTTGTTTACTGAGAACTAATGCCCCCCAGGTTCTTTTCAGTTTTTTTTTCATTTTTTTTTCCTTTTTCCTTTAATTTTCTAAGCTCAGATAAGATATGAAATGACACAGGGAGAAACTTTATCCTAATAATACACTCTTCCAAGTTAGTTGAAGCTCAGTCTTTTAAAGAACTGACTGCCTGACACATTCATAGCCAGGAACGAATTCTTTACACACTTGAAAAATCATGCAATAAATCTGGATCTAAATAATTTCCTTTCATATAAATGAGAAAAAACATGAAATATTAAAATACCAGAATCCTCTTTGCTTTGGTGTTTTAATTACTGGCAAATATGTATACCTAGGATATATATGATCTGAAAAAGGACAGTATGACTTCCTTGTCCTTGCCTGCCTCTCTAGCAGGCAATAGGCAAATTGATCTTCCCCTTTTTCCAACATGCTGATGGAAAATTTTATTACAGCGAACACAAAGCATTACTGAATAAGCTGAAATATAGATTTATGAACTACTTCCAATATGTATTTTAATAGAATCAACTGATTTTTCTTAGAAGGTATTTATAGCAGTATTTTTGCAGCCATACTGCAGAACTGAAACGAAAAAGCAGTCCACAGAGACAAATGATATTAGGTTCTCACTCATATCCTACCTATATCACCATGTTAAGGTGTGTAACACAGCAGGCAGATGGTCTTTAGAGACTCTGCAGTAACAAATTTGGGCTTTTGCAAATCTTCAAAAAACCCCACTGTAGAGTGAGAACACTCTTACCATGAGGTGCTGAAATGCTCTACAGTAAATATTCCATGATTTCCTTATAACAGTGTTGATTATCCTAGAGAAGCTAAGTGTGGCATGAATAGCCTGTTTCTCGTTCTTGATGCTGCATTTTCATGTGTTGCTTTATTACTGAAAAAAAACAAATCAATGAGGCTTATGCACACTGTACACAGCTTGAATTCATTTAATTCACCAATGTACTTACTATTCTATTCTTAGTGATTTCTTTTAGAATTTAAAAATATTGTCCTGTAATTTGTTAATGAAATTTATTTTAGCCTTGCTTTTCAAATTAATGCTGCCATTACTGCCATACTCAGTGATAAATTTAAACAAGATTATCCAAATATCAGTTGAAAACACTGACATACTGAAAGGGGCATATTCTTTAATAAGACAGCTCTCTTGATAATTTTCCCATCGTGGCTCATGTATATTTCACATTCGTAGCTTCTCAGCTACTCCTTCATTCTCCAGGCACTAGCTGCTTTATTCTGCATTTTCTCAGCTAGAACCATTTTGAGCCTGGGCTACCACAGAAGACACCTTCCGGCTCTACCAAGGATCTTGGTGTCCTCAGTTGCAGCTTCAAACTCCACCACTCATCCTATTTTTAATTTTCTTCCTTGCTTCTTCCCTCCCTTGCTAAGTCTCCACATGCCACCACACACTTGTAAGATCCCATGTCCCTACACGTAAGAACCTCACGTCAACCATTCTTACCAGATGTTATTTAACCTGATTTTAGAGTCCTCAATGATAAGAGGTTTCAAACCCTCTCCGTATCAGTATGTAACTGCTCGATTGATATGGGGCTATTTTCTCTGTGGGGGAGGTGTTGTTTGTTCATTTATTATAAATTTAAATAAAGTATGGCATTATATGACATCTAAATTCCTGCAGTCTAAAACATCTGCAACAGGCACAGACAATTATTTTCTTTTTGCCAGAATCCTTAGTCAAATATTTGAGGATTGTCATAATTTGTTTTCTCATTTTGGTTTTTTTTTTACCCTCTAATGAAACAAGGACGAAGTTGTCAACATTTATTTTCAAATTTTTCTCTCCAAATTCCTTATCATTCTTCCAAGCTTTTCTAGAAGCTTCCAGTTTTTATTATTATAATAGTACCCAGAAACTGACAATACACAAACTGAGGATACGTTGATGTCAAATGAGATGGAAAGAGTTAATTGTGTGTCTTAGAGGAACTTCATAAAAGATATTCATGGGGGAAATGCATCACTTAGAGTGTCCTAGCCATTCTCCAATCACCACTATATTCTAAATTTTTACTACATGAAGGTTACACAATTTTTTTAATGCATAATACTGATAATACAAACTTTTGGTTTAAAAAGTACTGTTCAAGTCAGATATAATAAGAGGTAAATTTGATGATCTTTTTAACATACGTAAGCCATACCGTCGTAACCAATGAAATCTCTTTCCAACCGGTGAAGAGAACTAGGATGCTGTTGACTTTCAGATGAGAATAAAAGTGATACAAGTAACCATTCCCCTCAACAAACCTTAAAGGGAATTGAGAGGGACAGTCATAGACAGATCAATTTAAATAGATGGACATTTGTAAGTAAAAAAATTTTAGAAGAAAAAACTTTCTAGAAGAGTAGAAAAAGTGGTTCAGAGTAAAAAATATAAACTGTGCTAAAAGACATATGATTTACAAGAATTTGGATGATCCACTGATGCATCCATTTGGGAGCAAGAGAGAGCAGATTCTAAGCTGTTTTTTTTTTCCTTGTCATTGTTAAGGGACATTTTCTAAAGCCTTTCAGAAGATGAAAGTTTCCTAAGTAAAACAAATAAACATGACAGAAGCAACTGACTAAATTGTTAAATTGTTTAATTTGGTAATCATCTAGGTAATTTTAAATCTGTAAAACTAAAGAAAGTTGATTTGCACAGTTCTAGAAAAGCCACAGGATAAAAAAGAAACTATGCTATGCAGCAGCAGGATTGAAAACAATGTGTCTCATTCATTCAAATAAAATAAAAATCAATCTGTAAAGAAATACGTTTGAGTTTAAGTCATTAAAGGAAAAAGTGCGGGATTGTGGCCTAATGGCTATCANTTTTGGGTTTTATTAAAAAAAAAACCAAGTCATTAAATGAAAAAGTCCAGGATTGTGGCCTAGTGGCTATCCCAATATTTTATCTACACACAGTGCTGGAACGTCTTCAGAAATTTTTCTCATTATTAATATTATACAGCGGTTATTCAAGTAAAAATTACACCTGCTACCCAAAGAAGGCATGGACCAGCACATGCTAAAGCCAATGGCAATTCCTTTTTCTGTGTTTGTGCACTTATCTGACATGATTTTCAATAACTAAGGTTGAGCTGGCTGCCAAGATTTTCCTCACAACTCTCTACAAGAACTAGATATCTTAGATGTTTCAATGAAATGACATGTCATAAAAATTCTCATTACCCTCAGTATACCAGAATAGGATTTTAGGTACACTAGCACAAACACAGAAAGGTGTATATGTGCAGAAGAACCACAACCTTGTCAATGATGCCACCTAGGTATCACTAACTGGTAGAGCATAAAAGCTTCTGGCAAATACTGGGAAGTCAAACATATAAATGTGATGCTTCAGCCTTCATACTCAGTGGTAATTTAGCCAATAACAATTTCTCAAGGAATCCAGATCATTCTGTGTCCATCCTGTCCATCATTTCCCACTCAGTCTGTCAATTATAGTAATGAGCTTAGAATATACAGTCATGATTCCTCACTGATAATTTTGTATTGAAGTACTGCAAACAGATCATAAATAGGCCCATCACCACAATCTCAATTATTTGACAATACCTCCTTTACTAGTCTGCCTCCCTGTAACAGTAAGAAAAAACTGAAAGGTCAATGTCCGTGATCTTGAACAATATTGTACAACAATTTCTTTTCCGTATCAGGATTGCCACAGAGTACAGGAACTTCAGCAACGGAGGACACCAAGCTGAGACAAGAGGATTTAACCCATTGGTTGTGAGACTTGTCCTGATGCGGAAATTCCTTTGTCTTCTTGCAGAATGCCCCAAGAGCACTCCTATCACAGAGAGGAATTTCAAAGATAGACAGGCAAGCAGGCAGTGGAAACATTTAACTATAAGACTCACAAGTAATAAAGTTTGTGACATCTGAAAGGACACCAATTAACTTCTTTACTAGGCATAAAATTTATATTGATCTGCCAATATGTATAGAGAATTGCTAAGGTGCAGGGGAGGACTCGGTAATTACGTTTCAGGTTGCTATCAGTGATGTAGAGAAGCGCATGAATGACGTTCTGATGTTCGTTTGATTCATGCTGGCAAGGGCAGGAGACTTGAGACCATCATGGAAACTTCCAGGTTCATATACAAAACCCGAGATGCAGGGAGAGATTTACAGTCTCATGTGTAGACAAGATCTTTGGCAAAGCAGGAACTAAGGAATCTATCAAGACAAGAGAAACCTGGATAGAAGTATCAGGCTACATTTCAACAATAATGGAGCCAGGTTGCTGGCACCAAAAGCTAAAAAGGTCACAGAGAAATATTTAAAATAGGAGTGGGAAGAAAGCTGACATATAGAAAAGTATACCATTAACTCTGACACAAGTCAGAGGAAAAAACAGCTATTGCTATTGTGCCTCTGAAAAGGAAAAGAGGGAAATAATTAACATAATAACTGTAAATATCAGAAAGACAAATACCTAAACCAGCAATACTAGCAAAAAAAACTGGTTGAAAAGGTGACAGATGAGTAGTAACCTTTCCATGTACTCTGGCAGCTACAAGAGCAGAAAACAAAGTTTTTCAATATTGTTGGCATTTCTAGACAGCAAGACTAATGGCAGCTCTAAAATCCAAGAAGTTGGGCACACTGGAAAAGGTAATTAAAACAGGACAGAGGATGATACTGCACCACTCATTAGAATGCAATATGCCTACATCCTGACTACTTAGACATGTTTTCATCTTAGAATGTTAAAAACTTCTCTTAGGCCCAAGCAGAACTAACCAAGCTACAGAAATGAACAAGGAAATTCATTGATTGGTTCAGGTGCTGTATGAAGAGGAAAAAGAGAGGCTGACATTCTTTTATCTACTGGCCAAGAATGCAGAAAGGCATGTTCAAAGTTTACAGAATCAGGAAAGTAATGTATTTTATTGCAGGAAAAGTAGGATTGCTGCATCATGCTATTTTAGTAGTTTCCTAATTAATATTCACTAATTCTGTCTTCAAGTAGATGACAGTGAGTTGTTTTGGTTAATAAAATGTAAGATAATATAAACACAGAACTATTATTCATCAAATGTAACAGCACCAGAACCGAGGGCAATTGATAAAACTCATGAAAGGCTGGTCTAAAACAGATAAAATTTCTTTTTAAATGTAATTAGTGAACCTTTGGAACTTATTAGAACAGGATAGTACTTGATTTCCTCAGACTTTTTAGTTCAATACTGTTTATTAGAATTAATGTAGATTTTCTATTCTCCACATTCTAAATTGAGATTGAATTGTTAATATCTTCATTCAGTTAAAATAAAATGTATCTAACAAATATAGGTTTAAGTCGGAAACAGAAGTTTGGTTCTAAAAGAAGATGGCAACTTGTGTCAAAGGCAAGAGTTGAGTACATTTTGAATTGCATTCACTCACTGTGTCTTACAGCAAAGTAAAATAATTTCACATACTGTGATGTTTTACAGAAATGTAAATAATTATCAGGCTATAAGATTAAGGAACACGCACAGAGAGAAAAGAAGTGAAGATTTATATCTCTTTTGTTTCTCCATGTGTGACGCAATAATAGAAACAGAGGTCAAGCTGTAAAAAAGATCCGATCTAACCATTTCCCTTAGGCACCTCCTTCTTGTAAAATGATAAACCAGGAACACTGCTTTTTCAAAGCAGCAGCAGCTACTGCAGGAACAGCTGAGCATAAAAATGCATCAGAAAACTACAACAAACACAATGGGTTATTATGCAGGACCAAAACACACCAAAGAGGTATGAATTTTTCTAAATGCTTTAGCTCAGTTTATTCTTTTAGTATTGAAACATTCACTCTGTCAGTAATCAACTTAAAAGACAGCAATCATTTTAGCCAGAAAGAAATAAATCTTTTTGGAGGTGAAAGTGTGAAGACATCTGTATCCGGCTGCTTATTAAGACAAGTAGAGTGCTTCTGTCCTGATCCACATCAGCTGGCATATCTAGGCATTACCATTAAATTGAAATTTGTTTTCCCACAGAACACAAGAACTGATGTTCTTATGCATTTCTTTTACAGCCTGAGCTCTGGTTTTCCTTGCAATCTAAAATTACAAAGGATTTGGGTACCTATGGAATTGGCCATTGTAAACACTAATAAACCATTGAAAAAAAATTGACTCCATACCACAGGCACACCAATGTAGAGCTCCCCATTATATTACAAACCTAAACAAGCACATTTGATCACAAACTCAGAAATATTTGATTTCACAAAGCTTTGCATGAATTACTGTTTTCTTCTACACTGCATTTTGAGTCCTCTATTTAATTCAAACGAGCAGTCAAACTATAGTTCTGCAGTGGTATGTGTTAAAAGTGTTTTAAAGGTAATGAAAACAGAAATAGTCTTAGAATTCTCTCTCTTTTGCAATATTCTTTATAGTTCGTGTCCTGGCTCCTTCCTTGTCCACAGTTAACTTTTGCCTCAGTAGATTCCATGTCCCCACTTCTCCATATGTTTGGTTTTGTTTTATGTGGTCTACCTGAAGAGGGCTGCTTCTCAGAATAAAAAGACAAGCGTTAGGCTTTAAAAAAATATATGTAAATTAGCTATTCCATGTCATGGTACTTCTTTTTCCTTTCATTATTTCCAGAAAAAAAATAAAGTTCTTTTTCCAGTTCAGTGCTGCTGTAGAAGTCAAATAAATTACTAACACCTTACCCATCATTTCAGGTTTGTTTTCAGCAATTTAAAATATTTCCATCAAACTGATGGATTTCAATCTCATTTCAATTATGATCAATTTCATTACTATTGAAAGATCTTCCTGAATATAAAAAAAATGGCACATAACCAGTATAATAATAATCTGTTGCAGAATGAGATGTTTCCTGCTAAACTATCCTGTGTTTCACCATTCATTTTTGGTATATGATGCTCTGTACTGTTACAGCTTGAGATATGCAAAGTATAAAAATATGAAAGAAAGCTCTCTACATGGCAATAGAAAAAGATCTTCAAAGATTATTAGTGCTATTGGAACTCACACATTAAAAATGGCCATACAAATTCAACATATGATTACATACCAAAGATAACCGACAGGTTTTTTCAGGTTTTAGCATGGAAATATACCAAAGACTTCTCAATAATCTTAAAGTGTAAATAAAGTATTTGAACAAACTTGGATGCCTGTAACTGCCTGTAAGAAGTACAGCCAAGACCTGGTGCAAAGAAAAACAAAATGGTTTAGATTCTAAATAAAATAAGTCAAAGATGAAGAAACATCAAAATGACATGCTACTTAACCCTTGTAAGTCAATTTAAAAAGAAAATAAACCTTAGTAAACAAGCTTCTAGATAAACCAGATTAAAAACAGTGTGCAGAAATGCAGTAAATTTTCTTTCATTTCTGCCCAAAATGATCACTACTGCTGCCATATTTTGTAACAGAAGTTATTGTTAACTAGTAATAATCTAGCCATACCTATGGCACTCTTCACATATGAGGTATAGTCTCAAACAATCCAACCAATGAAATCTATTCAACTTAATCTTGTACATATTAGTCTATCAATGATAAAGTCAGCATCTTTCTAATGTCAACTTTGTTAATCTAGTCTTCAATTTCTCAAGATTTTTAGTATGAACAGAGAAAAAGTACAAACTTAGTTTTTTTGGCCTTTGAATCACTCAGTCAATGTAAATATTTGAGGGTTTTTTTCTGCCTATGTAAACTAACAACTAAAGTAAAGAAGTTATTCTCTTAACCCTAAACTAGAAACACTGAGAATACTAATCTTTTTCAGGATCAGGTGCATTGTTTTATGATTCCATTGATGTTTGTACTCTGCTGATATAATATTGAGGAGCTAAACAGGGATTCTATTGAAGTGAAAAAAACTATTTCATTCTTTCCTTTCGAATTAGTGGTATTTTTAAAAGTAAGTGTAAATGTAGCTAAATCAAAGACAAAACAACTAATCTAAGATTATTCTTGACAAAGCAGACAGACCAATAAATACAAAAGAACAGAAACATTCAGTCTGCTTCTTTACTATATAATTATTTGTACCACTTAGTAATTAAGCTACAACAAGCCCTACAGATATCTTCCACCAAAAAAGCAGTGACATTTTATTTTCAGCTTTCATTTTGCTTCAAATGGCAATTGCCAAGGAAGTCTGGAGCTTTCAATTGTCAGCAACATTGATTAGAAGTAATACTTAAAGCTTTATATTTTCTCCATCTGCACCTGAAGATAATTTTTAACATAGAAACATCATATTCTATGCAAGGAATCAAACCCCTGCCTTTTAATGGTTTACAGATTATGACCACAAAAGAGCCATACATGAGAGTATCTGCATTTTTCAGAAGATCTGAGGATTTTCTAAGGTGTAATGCAATAGTAATGCAATTTGCAATCTGGAACACCAAAGCGCCACAGATGTACTGATCTAATCAGTGAATACACTTCCTGTAGTAAGATTCATCAACACACTCAAAACATATGAATCTGCTACGTTAAAGAGAATTTTTTTTAAATGAAGAAGGAAAAAAGGGTTAGAGCTATTCTATTCAGCATAAGAATGAGTTGTTCTCTGGAAAAAACTAGCCACAATTCTATATTTAGTATTTGCATTTCAAAGTGAAGCAAGTTCATGGCTGAGAGAAAAGGTTTAATTCAGCTCAGACTTGCACGAGTGAAATACTCACTATTAAAGATGTAAGATAAGAGCTTTGTCAGTACAACAGCTCTTCTTTCCACCTCCCTCATATCTTCAAAGGCACAACCCAAAATAATGAGTGTGAAGCTAAAAGGATATGTATGCCCACATAAACTCCAAGAATTCCCCCTGAAAATCTAAGTTATCAATTGTTTTCCATTGCCAGTCTCATCAGAAGTCCTAAAATTGAAGACCTACTATTAAGATGTATTCTTTACAAAAAAGTCACAGAATTCATGGTGAGAATGATGACGTGCAAATACACATAACAAGAAATCTACAAACTGTTTTTGAAATGTCAGATGAAATCTGTACCTGGTAAAAATACAGTTTATATAATCATCCATTCAAGCCAGTTAAAAAATACTTTGTATTTTGATGGTAGGTAAGAAAAATAAAGTAACTTAATTTGTGGGTTTTTTTCTCTTTGACAGCAGCAGGAGAAGGTCCATCAAGCATCTTATGCTTTCAGCAAGGTTTATACTGAGAGAGTTTGTCAATTGCTTAGATTTATCTTCAGGATTTCTAGAGGTGACCTACTGCAGTTTCTCAGTTGTGTCATCCTGTCATCCATAAAGGCCTCCAGGAACAGCCTTTTGTAGGCTCAATAATAAGTCCCTGGAGCTCAAAATCACTGAAAGTCTGTAAAAAACCCCAAACCCTGGACTCACCATTTCCACCTTTTTGATCAAATAAGTGACAACAATTACTGTACTGTTGTAACTCTCACATACAGCTTCAGCACAATGGCTTATTCAGCACTGTTTAACATGGCTGGAGCCCACTCAGGAAATCAACCAACAATTTTTTTAAAATTCTTCTCAGATGAGGATCAGAACTCTGCCAGACCTTCACATAATCTTACTATGAAAACAAAATTTGTCTCTTTAGCTCCAGAAATACCTTCCAGTTGTTACACCAGACCAGAAATGTTTACAAATCTTGAAAAATTATACTGAACATTAATTTCCTTCAGTGGTCACATTCTTACAAACTGGTTTTGCTGAACTAACATAATCATCAGACATAACAGCAGTTACATAATAGATTATTTCAGCTTAAATAATAGAATCTAGCAAAGTCTGTATGTCTTATAATAGAAAATGTTACTCAGCCTTAACTATATGCATTATCAGCTCTTCCCAGACTATATCACAAAACTCTAAACTTCTAAAAGCTAATGTTTTCTTCCAGTTAGTGGAATCTGTGCTCTAAATAATTAATTCAGTGAATTATCAGTGGTCTAACCTATCACCTTCCAGTCGCAATTTCTAACTTGTAACATGTTGCTTCTTATGTTGTGTTCTCAGTTCTATAGCCACATTTTCAACAAGCAAAGTAGAAAAGTAAGTTCATCACAAGCTCCTTCATAAACAGCTATTCCATTTATACCATAAACAGAGCCCTGGAACACAAACAATCAGTATATATGGAAATGGTGTGTCTTATCAGGAAGCAAAACCAGTACATTCAAAAGACAAAGATGAGTTTACTTGAAAGTTTTCAGCATAAGTTGTTTTTTAAAGACTGCAATTTTCTTCATATCCTAGGGAGTTTGTGTGGTTTTTGTTGGGGGAAGATAAGGCAGTAAGCTGAGAAAGTTCTTTCTGCCTCATTGCTGAGCTTGTAAAATTAAATCCATATGAAGCTGATCAGAAGCGGAAGATCAGAAGCACTTCCTATGAAAACAGATGATAGCACAATATCACAAAGGCACCATGGTGATTGACAACATTTAGGAAATGCTTTTTGTATCAGTATGGGGACTGGTATTCCTCAGACTTGCTTTTCTTGTGATCTACAGTTGTCTATGTTATAAGAAAATAGCTGGCACAAGGAAATGCTAACATAGAACCATAGAATCATAGCATTCTTTAGAATGGAAAAGACCCTTAAGATCATCAGGCAGGTACGTCTCTTTGCACTTTGACTAGTCAAAAAGAGAAATGCCAGCACAGGCTTTTATATTCTTCTGTTCAATATGTACCAGGCAGGTCAGTGAGCAGAGTACACCCACAGCAATCCACAGCTGCAGGGAACATCAGTTCAAAGTCTGGCTGCTCCCTTCATGACTCCCAGCAAATCCTGAGAGGGCAGAGCTGCCCCTGAGGACAGAAAGCTCATTTGCAGGCAGGGGAAACCAGCAATTTAGAATATGTTAAGTTCTCCTTCTGTACAACTAAATTGAGAAAACTGTAGAGAAGGACACATAGAGAGTGAACTGGCACTACAGACACAAGTGCTCTGATATTCTCTTAAGCCATAGGCAGCTTGTAGCAGTGTCAACATCAGGGGCTGACTTTTAAAAGTGCAACAAAAACTCCAAGTAGTGAAAAAAAAAATCTGAGTGGATATTCCTCCACATTCTAACTCCTGTAATAAAAATATTTTTTCCTTTACTATGTTTGTGCCAATGAGTACTTGAATTCTCATGTTCCAGAGGGACAAGCTATCTGTTATACAAAAAAAGGTGCAAAATTCTTAACTATACATAAAAATGCATAGTACTGAAGAAAAGGTAAAGTAGATTATACCCTAGCACCCAACATGAGGTTACAAGCAATGTTCCTTTATAACCTATTACTTCTTACACTCTTCCTGTGCGGTACAGCCCTAGTAAAAATTAAATTTTCACTAATAATTGAGGATCACTGAAGTAAAATAGCTGACTTGAGAGAAAATGTAAAGAACATTTGATCTTGATTTGTTATTCTGCTTCTGCCTAGGAGTATATATCTGCAGCTACATGAATAATTTTTAATTTGAGGGCCTTGAAATTCACCCTGAGGAATCCTGTCAGAAAGTAAAGATCTTCAGAGTCAAAAGAAGAAAACATTAAAAGCACAGCACCACTGTGGCTGTCATCTGGTAACAGCTGTTAGTCATATTATTAATCAAAAATTAATCAAGAAGAAAAAAATCCTGCTAAATTTGAAAAGCAGTCTAATGCAGTGCTTGGTGAATTCAGTAGGAAGATACTCCACAACTAAGGTGTGTTCCTAAGGTCTTGACAGCAAGTCTCTATTCAAAGGCAGTTGAAATTCCTGCGAAGTCAGATTAAATCACATGAAAATGAAAGATATGTGGGGTTTTTTATCTCTTGAATGCTTAGTTTATCAAGAAAAACACAGTCAATTCCATTTATTTTGTTTGTTTCCACAGAAGATAGGTAGTAATAGGTTTCCAGCATATAATGCAGTGAAAAATTACTGTCCCTAGAGGCCACTTCAGTGAGAGACAAGAAATTGCTTTCACTTAGTACAATTAATGATCTTTCAATCCTGAAACATGTGGATGATAAATATGTATCACCCTCTCTTTATGCCATGCCAAAAAGTTAAACCCTAATCATCTGTGTTTAAATTTGATTTTTTTAAGATTTCATTCTGCATTTGCTCTTCTCTAAAAAGAAGCAACTGTAGAAATAGGTGTTTCAAATGTTTTTACAATTATTAGCTGGTGATTTTATGTACACATGCTTCATTTGTATCAGCAAGATATTTATCATGGAAATGTTGCTAGGGAAAAAGAAGGTTCTCCTCAAAGAGAAGCAGAAAGATAGTATTTTAAAAAGTTATTAATAACCAAAAAATACACCAAAACCCAGTATTTTAAAAACAATTACACAAGTCAAATTCAATTTTACTATATATGTTCTTCATATTGCATTGCACTTCTTTTTAGTTTCCTGACTTAATAGGGTATTAGCTTAACAAGGAAATCATATCACAAAGTAAACACTTAGAAAATGGAGGTTTCTTTGCAGCGCAGAAAGTTGCTGTATTTAAGTAAATGCAAAGGATCAGACAAGTAAAAAACCCTGTCTTTATTTTCAGAAATTCAGACACTTTTCAGACATTATGGCTCTGATTATTAATCCATTTCACTATATTAACATTTTATCAGAATACAGTTTTATCAGAAAACTTTACTGCATTCAAGCAAAAAGACTTGGGATGTGTAACCAGTCATTGACATGTCATGTCGAAGACAAAAATGTAAAGTTCAAAATAAGGGGAAATTTCTTAGGAAGAAAGCCTGACTTGCATGGTAGTTCGTAATGCAAGGAATTGTTGTGCTTTCTGCTTTTAGATAAAAATCTATTGATCTAAAAATGTATTTTCTGAAATAACAGTTTGGGAGAGTGTAGAGCCTCATTTAATCTACCCTCTTTCTTTAGGACTGTTCCCATGACAGGTATATCTGCTTCTAGGATTACAAGTGCTAAATTTCAGGAAAGATTCTATTCTTATATCTTCCTATACATTAGAGATGGAATTGCATTTTTTCTTGCCAATATCATGAGCATGCTCTCAAAATGCTACATAACAGAAACACTGAAAATAAAATGGAAAAAAGAAGAGTAACAGTATCTTAAGAGTATTGCATAAGATACGTACTAGCTGGGAACTCAAAAACCTTTTTTTGCCTTAGACATAGATTGTAGTCATGTATTTGAAAATGTGAAGAAAAAATATCCATCTTAAATACCTTTGCTGACAATGCTTGCAACAGTGCCTGGTCACTACAAGGGGTGATAGGTCCCTGAAGCAAGGTGTTGTGGGCTTTCTGGGTGAATGATAGTGGAGCATGGCACCCAGGGCCTGGCTTACCCACAGTCAGGCTCCAAGGTAGCCCCAGGCTTGCTCATCAGGCATCTGGGGATAGGGATCCACTCTGGCAGCCCGTGGCTAGGCAGGGCAGGGCTGTGGGGAGCTGGACACCAGTCTTGTCAAGACATTGCTGGGGCAGAAGCTATGGGAGGCTACAATAGACTCCTGAGCCAGGGGCATTTTGGAGTGTCCTGCTCATGAACACTGGAACGTGACAAGTAGGTTTGTAAGTCTATATGGAAATTTGGGAAGAGTAATGAGGGCCTTTGAATTGGTAAAATATTCATATACTTTCATCATGTAAACATTCAAGTTCCAGATATGGTATTGAGTAATCTTATCCCCAGAAAAAAAAAAAAATCTAACTTCTATTGTAGTTTATCAGTTAAGTCATGGAATATGTATGTAAAGATAAGTTAAAAAAAAAAAAAAACAAACTAGTAATAAACAGCACCTTGGAAAAGTGTCATGAAATCTGCTTAGTCTCTTCTAAGTTTTAAATTTACAGACACACTTGCAGATCATAAAGACAGTTACAAAGACATGAGGTAAATTTGTTCATTACTGTATTTGACTAGTACCTATCTGCAGTCTTAAAGACCAAAGACTCCTTCACCTGCTGCTCTTGGGCTTGACAAAGTCAGCAAGAGAATGAAAATACGTTCTGGAGCAAGTTTAAAAAAGACGTACAACACCTAAGGGAAACTGAGAAATGTTATTGTCAGGTTTTGTGTTCCCTTTTCATGCAGGAAGTAATGGTGTGAAAGCTGCCAAGTCAAACAGGGAAGGGAGAACAAATGCTGACATATAGCTGGTAAAGACCAAATTTTCTGGACAGGTCACAGGTTTGTTGTTGATTTCTTGAGGGGAATTCTTTTTCCTTCAATATTCAGATAAGAACTGAATTTTTGAAGTTTCATTGTTGTTGTACTTTATCACTGGTGTATAACTCATTAATAAATACCTTGTGCTTGTTTGTTTCTTAATTAGTCAGTCTACAGATACAGAGCTTGTGTTAATTCTATAAAGCTTCTGTTTGTTTTTTAATTAGGGGATATCTCAGCTGCAGTTGAATTGCTTTTACTGGACAGTATTTCTTGAGAAAAATTGTCTTCATACATAATCTTTGGAAAAGCGACACCATCAAACTAGGTCTGTTGTTGTTCTGTTGTTCTGTATGGCTCATTACAAGTTGTTATCAGCCACAATTATTCCCATTATAACTGAAAATGTATGCACTGTTGTAAAATATGAAGACTTACGGAGAGAAGAACCATGCCAACTCAGTGATCTACTGAGTAGCTTATGCATTAATACTGTAAGCACTTATATTTCTAAATTCCAGGATTTGTATGCATTGTAAAAATCTCTGCTTATATACAAGTACTAAAGGAAAAAGATTCCACTATTAATTCTATATGCCTGATTTTCTTTTCATAAGTCTACCCCTACTAGTCTTTTCCTTATCTCCAGTCTGAATGAAGTGTAATTTCTCAAAATCCTAAAGGCAAAAATGTAAACTTATTCAAACTTATTATTAAATCAACAGCATTGTTAACATTATTTGTACAATAACTGTAAACAATATTTGTAAAAAAAAAACTCAAAAAATAAAGCCATTTAATAAATACATATTTGATGCATCTCCAACTATAGGCATGCATCTTAGCATTACCAAAGCAGTTAACATAGATCCTGGATATTACCTCAATATTTCTACTGCCACCATTTAACTGCATTTCTGAAATTATTATCTTCAATAATATCAGTATCTACTACAGCTTCTGAAAGGAAAAATTCAACTAGAAAAGACAATCAAGGTGCAAAGCTGTCTACCAGTTAGGACACCTCTACAAAGTTCAACTTAATTCTTAGCTGTCCCACAGACAAAAAGTTATGGGGAGGAGGGTGAGTGTGAGAGGGGTGGGAAATGAAGAATCAATGTCCCAGTAATTCTTTCTTGTAGAACTACTGATGCCAATAGTAACCTATTGTCTAGAAATATGATACCCGTTAACATAATTAAAGGCAACGAAGTCACTTAACTCCACAACAATAAAAAGTGATCTGTAAAAATACTAATAACATGTGGCCTAGTCCTTGGAGGCAGAGTCTTTAAGGAGTCTAGTGCATTAATCTTCCAAGTCAGTGTCCGGGCTCCCATCCCACATGAGCTAAACATTACAATAATGTATTTGTGGCTTCAGGGTAAAATCCTATTTATTCCTCTTCCCTGAATTTAAATACATTCTATCACACATGCAATTTCCACACTTCAGATAAAATACTAGCCTTTCTTTTTTAAAAACAGAGAAATTACAATTAATGGTTCATGCATCTCTTGTAAGAAGTCCAAGAGAGAAACACCTGTTCTTAAAAGTAATCCTATTCTGGGAAAAGAGACATTTTAGAGACATTTGCAATGGAACATTTTTCTCACATCAAAATCTTTACGTTTTGTGATAGACACAGCAGCATAACCTTCAGAAAAGAGCAGGCTCTTTACAATCCTAGATACTTATGCAAAGATGCGAATACATAAGCTTGTATGGAAAAACAAGCTTAACAAACATTAACATCAGGAATCTTTTCCAATGTCCTATAGAAGGTAAAAGCAAAACCTCGTAAGGGTGAACAGATAGCAATTTTAAACCTAAAGCCTAGTTTTTCACACCAACAGATGATGAAATAGTTACAAACACAGAAACAAAAAAGGAACAATTGATGAATAGTCTCTTCTCTATCTCTGAAACCAATCTCCAACACACATGCTCTCTCTAATAGGAGAGGGAAACACTGTTAGAACACGAGACAAAATTTTTGCCCTTTATTTACTGTCTCCCCTGCCTGTCTTTCATATAAAAAAAAAAGATTTTTTAAGAGATTTTTTAAGAAAGTAAAGTTCCAGAATACTGATCCTTACAAGTGATTGATTCACCTTCTGCTTTTCAAAGTCCTGCTCCAGCAGGTAGACCACAAAATCTCACGGGAATAGATGGCAAAAACGGCATCAGGATATACAGGTAAGAGGATGGCCCAGCAAAACTCAGGTGTAGAGAGCTGTAGACTAAGTATTCTTCTGAGTAGTTTCCAAGCTAGTGGAAAAGAAGGCCAAAACAGTAAGATTTCAATTGTACCCATGACCTCAGAGCCTTCAGAAAACTAAATAAAAACAGTGGATTTTTCAGCTGCTCCCGTCTCTCTGCCCATTCATCTGATGTCCTGGGTTACACTTGGAATAATTCTAGGGAATATTATTATACTATATAGATGTTTTGAACATGTAAATAAACTGTGAGAATTGAGTCTATTGTTCAGGGTTTATACACAGTGAAAACCGCAAGTGTAGCAAATCCAATATTAAAATCAAAACTAAGGATATTAAAATATTTAAATTAGCAGAGATGACAAACAAATTTTCATGACAGTCTTTTTAGATGGAGCATGTACCTCTGCTTTTCAGGAATGAGGCAGTGTATTATTGTGCAGTACCTGCTAGAATTAGAAATATGTGTTAAGACTCTATGTTTCAATTTCTAGCAATTTTTCTGGCAACAAACTGCAGACTTTGGCAATCATATACTCTAGAGAGTATACAACATTTAAAAAATTCATTAAGGGAAAATAAAAACAAACAAAAAGTTATTTTAATCCTATACACTGTTAGTAAGATGTATAATAACTCAGCTTTCAGATTGTTTCTTCACTATGACCTCTGACTGACACTAAATAGAAACCAATCACATATAATTAAGGTGGAATTTTTACTAATCACTGTAAGTGGTCAGCAATGAAAACACAAGTAAGATTTTGAAGGTTCATCATACGTATTTCCTTATTTAATGGAAACAGAAAGTGTTACAAGCCAATTTTTCTGATTAGTGCAATCACACCCTTGCTGGCTTTATAAAATTTAATTATGAACAACAATAGTTTAAGAATTCATATGTAAAAATCCTTCCTATGACAGAGGATCTTAACTTTACTTTAAGGAAGCAATAGGAACCCAGGCATCAGCTGCTGTGTCTTAGTTTGGGGTTAGAGGGATGTTAAAAATATTACTTCAAAGTAGAAGCATTCGATTTATGTAAGATATTTACATAGACCCATAAGGTCATTAAAATTATATCGGAGCCTCTCAGCATGAAGTAAAGAGATAGTTAAATACAGGATTCTCCAGTTTCTGTAGCACTGTAATATAAACCAATCTACTTATCAGCATGGGATCATTAACTGCTGTAAACATGCTTATTTTATACAGATGCCATTAAGAAGGATATTTCAAAGAAAAATAATTCTTAATATGTAAAAAATGAATGTCCTTTCAAGTAAACAGAGAATTTGATTTCTGAATTGATTTTAATAAGTAATGCAGTGGGGCAGAGATCCAGGGTTATGAAATGTTTCAATATTTCTCCAATTAGCAGAACAGACTCTTATCTGGGATGTCACAACAGATTGTTCTACTGAAGTGTCAAAGGGTGCTCTTCCTCTTTGTGCTGGAAAGCCTGTGAAATTCCACTTTACAACAGTAAAAATATTTTCTCTAAAATAAGGTCTTAATCCCTTAAATCTATAATTATTACCTGAATATTAAAATAATTCTATTTTAACAGATCTCTTAACAACAATTTAAAGCAATAGTGTTTATTTAGCAGTATAAAAATCTGTGAATAATTAATAAACAATATTTTTCTTGTTTCTGAGAGAAACACACATGCAACCTCAAAATATTATTCACTACAATGCCACAAAATCTGCCATTCCCACTTAGCCAAGAATTTCTAGAAAAGGATATATGAATAATAGTTACAGATGAAGACAAAAAGTCTTCAAGTATTGCACATTTGCTGTTCAAAAGGCATATCTTTATATTTGGAAGTATCTATACAGCCATTGACTATGTTTATTATTTTTATTGTGTTCTTAGTCAGGAACAAAACTAGGTAAGTAGTGAATCCATCATTTCTTATAGGCATGCTTGAAGGCATTGTTCATTTTCTTAAAAAGACAGAAAGCAGAGGGAGTTTGACACTTTCCTCACACTTCATAATTAGTCTGCATTAATTTATAGTAATTTTCTTCTATAAATAGGCATAAATATTTCTTTGCTACTTAGTATCTTCAAGTAAAAACCTAAACAAATTGAGACATGATTAAGAACATTGTAACCCTACTGCTGTAACACTAGATTATAAATGCAAATACAACTAACTCTTCTTCACAGTCATTCAACTCAACAATGAGTTTGTGTTCTACCCAGCCAACTAGTGTCTACATTTCAACTCAAAACTGCAAAGAATGAGACTTCTACATTTTATTTCATCACAGTTAAAACTAGAACTGCTGATTTGAAAGGACAAATGCCTCACAGATTAATTTACTTGGCACGTGCTGTTCGGAAAGACTTTGACTGTAACTGGGGAGAAAAGCAAAGAGGAATAATAAAAGCTACGATGGCTAATTAGTAATTACATTGCTAATTAATATTACATCCCGTAGCTACTTAAAAAAAAGTAATTAATAAACAAGAACACAAACCCCTGCCTAGAAAGTCATTCGAATTCAAAGGATTTTGAATGCCCACTGACACCCCCACATATGCATGTGGGGACTCTGTAGCTAGCTTTGACACCCAGGCCATCCAGGAGCTGGTTCCCAGCTCACTTTTCTCCCTTTGCATCATGCAGAGAGACACACAGATGAAAACATCTCTTGGTAAACCCACACAGATCATACAATGTGGACTTTTAAACCCCTGCAACAGCACACTCCTAAACCCTGCAATCTCTCCATTATCTGGCTCAGACTTTTGGCCACATATACACTTCGTACCCAAGCCATCAATCACTGCCTACTCCATTCTGATTCTCAGTAGTGACACACACTGACTCTACTACACATATACTCACTCTCCAGTATGCTGGCACCACAGACCCATAAGACTCTCTAAATCATGGTTCAGCTCCAATTGCTGACACTTAAACCTCCCGACACATATGCACACAGAGGTTCCCATCACTCAGGAAAAACATTAGAAATATAGCATAAAAAGATACAGGACAGACTGTTCTAATTAGCACAGGGAGCTCTGCACCTCTGCCCCCATTTGTGTGTGTAGAGATGAACCTTTTATAGATAAGCTAACAAAGATGTTCTTCTGCCAATAATAAAGCTTTTTTTACTTCAAAGTTTGTAATTTGGCTGGTCACTTATTTCATCCTAGAGGTATGAATTCTAAAACCCAATTTAAACTATACTAAACTTCTAGAAATCTGTATTTTTCAAGTCTTCACATGGTAATTTGTTTAAAATCAAGTTTAGGCAGCATTAAGCTAGAAACAGAAGATTTTTTTGACAAGAGTCTTCACTCTAGAGCTATAAACAGTTTGATATCTGCATCTGGTAGGTCCAAGAAGCTTTATAGATAGCCACAAAAAACCTCAGGCTTCACAAAGGTTATGTGCAGTCATGAGCATTGGCATCTCTCTTATTCACTGTTTTGGATCTTCTGCACCTTTCTTCAAAAGAATGCTTGTGTATGTCACCACAAATTCAGAAAACTTCCAGATAAAATATAACTTAGATGGAACTGAACAATTCAAGCCTTAGGAAAAATAGGTCTCAGAACTGCTTGCAATTTCAGAAGAGTGATGTTTTTAGAAAACATCCAGAAATTCAAAGTGGAATTTCATAGTAAAATACCCAATTCTTCAAGACTTTCCTATCCTTTCCAATATCCTATTTCTTCACAGTATATCATGCCAAATTAAATTAACTTTTGTTCTGGAATTATAAAAAGATTACTAATGAAAACACAAAGTCTTCTCCATTTTTTTCCACCGTTTCACTATCTACTACCCTCATAACATATTTATTCTTTTGCCATTTTAATAAACTAAGGTATTAGAAACACTTTCATATTCTACACACATATTAAAAACAGTTTAAATTCATAAAGTGTTATTAAATCTGTGCTAAAGCCTAAGGCTTTGTGATTGAAAATGCACTCTCATTTGCTTTCTTTATAATATACAGTTATATAACAATACTCTTTTATTTCATGATACAGACCTGACGTTGAGAACATCCAATAAATTCTTCAGTAACTTAATAGCAGCTCTAGATTAAAAGTTCTACACCATTATAAAAATAAAAAATATAGGCCATTACCTCAGAGTAACAAAGCAAAAGCTGAAATGTAAACTAGCATTGTATTTCTAAGTTAAATAAGGGCAGAGGGAGTTTGAACACAATACCATTGATATTTCTTATCTCTTAGCTATTAAAACATACCTTTTGTCTGTGTCACTAATATTTAGACATGACTGGGTGAGATGTGAGCCAGCAGTCATTCCCAAAACACCATATATATGAATTGGATATGCATCAGAAGTACCTTCCAGCACCTTACATAGTTCTCCAGCATGACTTCACCAGGCTTTGCATTCTTTAGGCCCTTCTAACGTGATCTTGCAAATTTCTAGAATAATTTCCATTGAGGAGTCATCATCCAGCCTCCTACTCATAGAAGGCCTAACATCAAATCTACCTGAGATGGCACAGATAACACCTTCTCTCCTTAATGAAGCAAGTTTACTCCTCCAATTCCACAGATTAACATAACAAGCAAATACAATTAAATGTTAAAAGATTATAATGACAACTATTTCAACTATAGTTTCTACCCTTTAGAAAATCATTATTCTCCCTTACAGCTAAGCATCAGGATCACTCTATTTCATTCATTTCCTTTAGCTTCAATACAGATAGTAAAAAAATACTTAGAACACACAGATGAAAAAAAGTATTTTCCTATATTATATGTACTCGTTATTGGGAACTGTATGTCCGCATTAAAAAAATTCTTCTTATTAATATTTAAGATAATGCTCTTCAGAAAATTCAGAACTGGTACCAGACTTACCTGCAACATACTGGCCAACTCATACTGACAGAAATATGGAATACTCACCTGTTTTAGGGTCAACAGAGAAATATGGCTGTCCCTGAAGAATACTGTACACTACTCTGGCGCTGTTTCCGTATGTAGGGTCATCTGCATCAGTGGCTGTCACCTGTAGAACAGATGTACCTATATATACAGGAAAGCAAAAGTTAATGGATAATTTTTGGACAACTATAAATATTTTAAAATAAGCTTATTAAACCTCTACATTCCTCATGTTCTACAGGTGAGAACATTTTCTCTGCATGCTATTATCATATTTTTAATCTGAACTGTTTATAGTAATTTGAAAAAAACTTTTTTATCTTTCTCTATATATAGATATAAGTAACAAAATTACATAAATAAGACTTTAGGATTATCTTCATGAAACATATAATGTTAAAATGCATATTTAGAATAATTTGCATAAATACCCATGAATCAATAAAGTATAATAAGGGAATAAAAAAAATCTTCCTGCTAGAAGACATCAAAGATCTGAAACTTGGAATTCCAATGATGGATCCAATTAGAAAGATAAGCGCTTCATAAGCTATTAACAGACATATGGTGGGACAGCTCACATAACTGGAATGTGGTCATGGATGACTGTGTCCTTCTCAGGAAAGACAGGACAGCAAGGAGAGGTGGTGGAGTTGCACTTCATGTGAGAGAACAGCTAGAATGTGTTGAGTACTGTCCAGGGGTGGATGTGGAGAGAATTAAGACCTTGTGGATGACAATTAAGGGGCTGGCTGACATGGGTTATACTGTCATTGGGGGTGTACTACAGGCCTCCAGATCAGGACAAGGAAGCAGACGAGGCCTTCTACAGGCAGCTGAGAGAAACCTTTAGAGTACAGGCCCTGGTTATTGTGGGGGATTTTAACTACCCTGATAGTTAGTGAAAGGCCCACTCAGCCAGCCATACACAGTCCAAGAGGTTCCTCCAGTACACTGATGACAACTTCCTGATGCTAATGGTGAATGAGGCAACTAGGAGAGGAGCACTTCTTGAACTTATTCTCACTAACAAAGAGGGTCTGGCTAGAGCAGTGAAGGCTGAGGGCAGGTTTGGTTGCAGCAACCATAAGATGGTGGAGTTCAGGATCTCATGTGGCAGGAACAGGACAGCAAGCAGAATCACAACCCTAGACTTTAGTATGGCAGATTTCCAGGCAACTGCTAGGAGAAATCCTATGGGACAGGGTACTGGAAGCAAGGGGGCCTGAGAAAGCTTCTTCAAGGACTGCTTCTTCCAAGCTCAGATCAGAGCATCCCAACAGTTAGGAAGTCAAGCACCTGAGGGTGCTGAAGGAG
>VZTY01017883.1:46491-58671 GCA_013400935.1 Turnix velox | reverse complement strand
AAGACCATCTCTGTGCAAATTCCCTCACTCTAAGCCTCAGGTGACACAAGAGTATTTGTACAGCAGCTGCCATACCTTATTTAAAGCTAAGGGAATGGCCATATAAAGACAAGGTTTCACTATCAGCAAACGGTTGGTTTCTTTGTCCATTTATGTGTGTCCTGTAGTTGCCAAACCAAATGTGGCTGCAATCAACATCAGCTCAAAGAAAGGCAAAGAATCTCCTTCTCAATGAGCAGCAATGCCCAGAAAAGGCAGCTCTAAACCATGCCCTAAGAGGCCATGTGGAACTGCGTCATAACTGAGATTTGTGTTTCTAGTCACAGAGCCCTTTCTCAGGAAAGCTGTGTAATTAACGATCTAATTACATTGTTTCCCCTATATTTAGTCTGCATGCCCTGACCTGACATTAGTAGTCTCATTTGTTTAAGCAAATTGAAGATATATCTCCTGGCTGATTCATGTTTGGCAACTGCTTGTAGGAATTTTTCTAAGAAAACATTGCTTCTCTCTTCCTGCCAGAGGCAGGTAAATGTGATGTGAGTGACAATGTGGCTGCTAGTTATGGGTTAAGAAGGAGGTGGATGAGGCCAAGATTCTACCATGGAGACACAAGGGACAAAACATCTTTGCAATAATGAGCATGTTGCAAACTCTCTGTATCACTAATGCCAAAATTTCAAGGATATGGAATGAAATGGAAGGGGAAAACATCACCAGGAAGAACTGACTGTGGAATTTTCCTGAGAAACTGAATCTTCCAAAAAAAAGAAGTTTAGATTTCTACCTGAAGGAATGGGAGTGATACAAAATTGAGTATTATAATTGGCCTCTTTTTTTCTCCCTTCCTCTTCTCTAACAATAAATACAAGGGAAATATGTTAAATTCCTTTATGGTTTCTCTCTAGTTGTGGCAGTCTGATTCTCTGCCAAGTTTCCTGTTGGCAAAATTCCATTATGTAACTGGAGAATTACATTAGTTATATGAGCAGAAAGCTTGGCTCATAATCCCAAGTCATAAACAGATGTAATTGCAATTTCTGAGGTGTGCCCAGGCTGAGGGAAGGCTATCAAAGTGCAGTGCTAGAAGTGATGCTGCTATTTTAGAATTTTAATATCTTTTGTTTCTTAAAATCTAGTGGAAGTGGATAAAGAAGTAAATACTTGAAAGTCAGCAGAAATTAAAGAAGGGGGCAAGCTTTTTAATTTCATGAAATTACACAGGAGAAGAGCCTTCAGTTGGGAGAAACAAGAAAATGTTTAGTATAGAATTTGGAATTGCCCCTCTCAAAAGCAGAAATGTTGGCTTGTCTGAGAAAGACATCCCTCCAGAAGGTCCACACACATATTAGTAAAGAATTCAGGGTTAATTTAAGCAGAAATGACAGCACTTATATCTGCTTCATCATCAAGAAAATGTCTTATTATGACTACAAAGAAGATGAAGTAAAATGTGGATTTGGAAAGGAGTACTGAGAGGAAACTCGGAGACTGACCAGTTGAAGGTACACGGGAACTTACAATTCTAGTTCTGGGAAAGTAATTTATTTGGAAAGTGAGGAGATTCCAAATGAGAGATAAGATGCAAAAGAAAAAATGGCATATATGCTTTGTGTATTCTCTGTGTCACAGTTGTCTGAATCTCCCACAGCCTCACCATAAGATGAAACAGTTAATCCTCCTATGCTCCTAAAATTTGAGTGGTGGAAACCTAACTAGGCAGTTGAAATGAAAAAGCTAGAAAAGAGAGCACAGTGACAGACTTATGCTGTCTCCTTCATGGCCTTATGCAGCTAAATCTTGAATTACAGCATGTGCCCTGAATAAACAGTTGGATAAGGAGGAGGAAGTATTTGGAGCAAATTTTGTTTTATTTACACTTGATATTTTCCACTGGTCTGTGTTCTACTTACTGAATTCTTACTGACTTACTGAAGTCTTCTCTGAAAGAATCAATAAAGAATTCAACTCCTCTGCTTTCTAGATTTTTTTTTTCTGACTCACTGCCATTCAGATTCCATACTTGGTCTCAAAATTTCTAAGGGAGTGGATGAAAATTTTTTCATCTTGCAAAGGCAATGTAGAGGCATCTGTAACAACAACATGTGGGAACTGATTATCATGAACTTTCCTTCTCAGACTCGTAGTGCTGGGACCTCCCTCATGCACCAGGCTCATGCTCAGTTGTATGACATCTTGGTTGTATGACATGCACAACAACCAGGCAATGGACAAATGTGTAAGGTGAAAGAGTGCACCAGTGATGAGGCTCCCAGAAATAATGTGGCCATCTCACAGTTCTCTCCACTCTCTGTAAACTCCTACAACTAAATTACAGGCTGGATTACTTGTTCTAGAAGTCATGCTCTGCCCAAGGGGTGTTCTCCTCTGTACTGTGCTTGGACTACTGAGAAACTGTTCCTGGAGCAATTTCCTTCTGATGCATTTTTTCTAGCCTCTTTATAAAAAAGCCTGCTACTATGCTCAACATGAGCCAGCAGTGTGCACTCGCAGCCAAGAAGGCCAACCAAATCCTGGGTTACATCAAGAGGAGTGTGACCAGCAGGTCAAGAGGGGTGATTTTACCCCTCTACTCAGCACTGGTGAGACCCCACCTGGAGTATTGCGTCCAGTTCTGGAGCCCTCAACACAGGAAGGACATTGAGCTGTTGGAGAGGGTCCAGAGAAGGGCCACGAAGATGATCAAAGGGTTGGAGCAACTGCCCTATGAGGACAGGCTGAAGGAGTTGGGGTTGTTCAGCCTGGAGAAGAGAAGGCTCAGAGGGGACCTCACAGTAACTTATCAGTACCTGAGGGGGTCCTACAGAAAGGCTGGGGAAGGAATTTTTAACATATATCAATACACTTATTANAGCAGGTTGCCCAGGGAGGTTGTGGATGCCCCCTCTCTGGAGGTGTTCAAGACTAGGCTGGACAGGGCACTGGGCAGCCTGGTCTAGTGGGAGGTGTCCCTGCCTATGGCAGGGGGGTTGGAACTGGATGATCTTTAAGGTCCCTTCCTACCCAAACTATTCTATGATTCTATGATTCTATGTTTATGTCTATAAAACCTCCAAACATATTTACTGCCTGCCTCCTGTATACACTGTTCTCTCCCATCTCCAATTCTCCTTTTCTATCAACAGTATCAGGACAAAATTTAAAAACGGGGGCTCTTTTCATCTGTGCACTCACCAAGCATATCAACTGTTTAACTCTGGATCAGCTGTACAGTCTTTGCACTGGCTTATCAATGCTGCTCTACCAAACTTGAAAAGTTATTTTTCACCTAGATATGTGACTCAATTCAAAGCCTCCTTCTTTCAAAAATGTTTATGGATTAAAACTTCTAAGAAAAGTTTTCCCTCAGGTTGTCCTCAAAGACAGGTTTCATGGTTACTGATGGGCACACGTGGCATACTGAACACTTTGTATCCTTTCTGGCAAAGAGATTGAAAAAGGAAAGACAGAAAAAGTGACTCAAAATTTTGAGAGGTTATTTCAAGATCAGCAAACTGAAAGCACATGCAACACCATGGCAGTGATTCCTTACATTAGCTGGAATAGAAGAAATGTTATCTTTGACTCTGAGGACTGTCCATTGATGAAAGGTTGAACCCTGCTTGTCACATGGTGTTGCTAAATATGCAAAATATTTTTACACTGATAGTACCTAAGCTATGAGGCTGAGGACTTTTTTTCTCAGTCATCACCCTAATTATTTTTATCAGCACTGAACTACCTCGAAGATACAGTGTAACTTCTTTAATTCTTTTAAAAAAAGTTAGAAGACAATCAAACTCTGCTGATTGAAATAATCTTTCATAGGTCAGTTGACACCTCCAAATCAGACATCCTTTATGGACATGACCTCTTTTATCAATACACTTATTAGAATGGACCAGTGGTCCTAGCAGCTACCTAATAAATATCTGCTTGTGAAGTGAAAGCATTCCTGTTGAAATTATTCTGCAGCCCCTGGCTGGTTTGTACTCAGGTTTTTTCTCCTGCAATAATTGAAAATTTATACTGGATTTGCAACTCTGGAAGTTTCTCTGTATATTGGTTAATAGAGCCTCACAGTAATATCCTGTGGTCACTAATTATACTTTGTTGGATCCCTACCAGGGATGCAGATGATTTTTTTTTAGCCTCTGTATAAAAAAACCCTTGCTACTATCTATAAAACCTCCAAACATATTTACTATCTGCCTCCTGCATACACTGCTCTATCCCATCTCCAACTTTCCCATCAACAGCATCAGGACAAAATTTATAAAGGGGGGAGGGGGACTCTTTTCATCTGGGATTCTGGTGTCTCAGCAACTGAACTGCAATGTGTAGGTCCCCAGTCCTGGCTGAACACTGCTGGCATCTGAGAGATTGTTCCCTTAAAGCATGCTGGATATCTCTAAGCTGTTTGGAGTACCTTTTGTGTGAACATATTGTCCATCCCTATCACAGGACTGAAACCTTCACACAGAAGTGTGAAAGAAGAGGGACAGAAGAAAGAATATCACAGAAAAGGAAAAAAAAAAAAGGGAGGAAAAAAGGCGTGATTTTAGGGAGAGAAAAAATGAAAATCAGGAAAAAAGGAAAATGAAATGTTCTGAAGCTTTTACAGACATAACACAGATTTTCCTTGGGGGATTTTTTCAGTGCTTGTAGTTGTTGAATTACCCTGTGTTTAAAGCTTCAGAAGTTTCATTTGGTTTCTCACAATACAATAGCTGGAAGCAGCCTAAGACTAGTGAAGACCCTTGTTCTTTTAATGCATAGAAGGAAAGTTTTGAACCTTTTAATAGAGGAAGGATTTTTTTTTCATTGCCTTTTTTTTCCAAGCTGATAGAAATTAAAGACAGACTTGCCTTTGCAGACACCTAATTAAATAATTAGATAGGTCTATCACCTCTTGCTACTTTCATCAGATCTTCTAGCTCAGGAAAAGTATACAACAAATCTTGACCGAGGATATTGATGGAAGAATGAAATACCATTAAAAACTTGCTTTCTCACTGTGCTTCAGGATGCCCCCAGATATAAGGCTAGATTATAAGCCTAATATCAGGCTAGATATAAGAAAGAAGTTCTTTATGGTGATGGTAGTGAGACACTGGAACAGGCTGCCCAGAGAGGTTGTGGATGCCCTCTCTCTGGAGGTGTTTAAGGCCAGGCTGGATGGGGCACTGAGCAGCCTGATGTTGTGGGAGGTGTCCCTGCCTATGGCAGGGGGGTTGGAACTTGATGATCTTTAAGCTCCCTTCCAACTCAAACTATTCTATGCCCTTGCTCATCCTAATGCTTTTAAGTACAATTGAGTACACCATTATAATGCCAGATAGTAACTCTTAGAAGGGACTACAGCCTGCCCCCAGAGCACTTAGCAGTATTGGGCTTTCTATCTGTCTTCGATATGAGCCAGGATATGACATGAGAACAGCCCATCATACCAAGCCATTCTGACACTATGTTATACCACCAGCACACTGAGAATTGCAGCCTCATGATGTTATCATGTTGTGGAGCTTAGTCCTGAAAATAAACTCCCTAAAGGTTACTGTCATAAATAGACCTGGTACACTGCCTTATCACCTCCACAGCCTGAGCTGAGGGATGTGGTGCTCACAATGGAATGAGATTGACTCAGTGTTTGCCTGCCTGCATGACCACTTCACAACAGTGCCAAAAGGGCCTGTATTTTACCAAATCTTGGAGGTTTTATGTGGCTGGATTATTTTTATACTAGACTGTGGTGCTTTTTTAACAAGATGAGTAAAGATCTAACAAAAATGTGGTTTATGGATCTAACAAACCTGTAGACTAGAAATAATGGATTTAAATTAGAAGAGGGTAGATTCACTCTAGATATGAGAAAGAAGTCCTTTATGGTGAGGGTAGTGAAACACTGGAACAGAGAGGTTGTGGATGCCTCCCCTCAGGAGGGGCGAAAGAACGGACTGGAGAAGGCACTGAGCAGCCTGATCTAGTGGGAGATGTCCCTGCCTATGGCAAGTGGTTTGGAGCTTGATGATCTTTCAGGTCCCTTCCAACCCAAACTATTCTATCATTCTATGGTTGCAGTGCTCTTAGGGACATCTCTTGAGATGCTAGACCCATCCACTGTCTGCAGCATCAGATAACCAGGGCAAATATTTGCCTAAACCACACCCCCTCAAATCCACAGGTGCTGCTGCTGGGGGAAAGAGTAGAAGGCACCTAAAAGCAGATGTCACTGGCTCCTGACAGAAAGAGTAGCTACTGATGGCTTCTCCAAGGCTCTCATGGTTCTCTCTCTCCCAGTTATACCATTTTCCTCTACCTGATTACAACTTCTGTACTAGAGGTAGCGGGTTTGGGTTTTAATTGAGAAGCTACAAACCAGCTCTGAACACAGCTACTTGTGCATCACCACCACATAGCTTCTCTGAAAGATCAGAGTGTGTTTAATGAGTACCATAATCCCCAGTCTGATATCTATATATAGTAAAAGATAAATGAGTAATAGATTTTAAGTTTGTGTCCATATAAGTTTGTTCCTATGGCAGGGGGGTTGGAACTCGATGATCTTTAAGGTCCCTTCCAACCCAAATTATTCTATGATTCTATGATATTTTGCCCTATCTGCAGATTAACTTTGCACTCATCTCTCTATGGGGCAGAATATAAAACAGCTTTTAAAAATGAAGTATTCAAGTATGTAATGTAGATTTCCATGAAGTGTTCCTCCCCCAGAAGCCCATCTGGTTTAAATTGGAACATTGCTGTCCATAAACTAAGGAAAACCAAAAGGATGTAAATAAAGATAATTCTGTGTTTTGTCTGATCTGGGGAGACATATCCTCTGATACTGGGAGAGAATTTTAATTTAATTTTAGCATATTCATTCATACAAGAACATAAACAGCAGAGAAATGAAAGTAAATATATTACAGGAAATAACAGAGCAGATGGGAAAATAATACTAATTGATTTTAACTCTGATTTGGGAAAACACTTAAACAGTCACTTACTCAGGAAAATGCTTAAAATTACACAAAGAATCTTTGAAACAAGTCCCTAGAGCAGGCAGTGGCCAGGATATTGATGGAATAGATTGTACAATGACACTTCTTTTTGTCATACATCCTCATGAGTGCACTTTACCACAGAAATGAGAGGAGGAGAGGAGATATTTTCCCCTTAGCTGTGAAATCTGATGCTGTAATTTTGACTGAAAACTCAGTATTACAATTCAAAGTCTTTAAGCACTTTCTTTTAGCGGATACTTTCATGAGTTGAGTTCACAGGAGAAATTATAATCAGGAGAAAAGCTATATTGATTTGGAAAAAAAAAATAGAACATGAATATAAAATAAAACTAAGAAATCTATGAAAAATATATTGGGAGGCCTGAGGAAAAGGGAACACTAATTGCACTACAGTATATTGCACCACAATATAGATACTAAGGACTAGTGTAATTTAGCACTTTTCTTAGAAACAAAAAGCAGCAGTTGCCCTCTTATACTACTTTGATGAAACCTCAGCTGGAACTAGTGTATTTATTTCAGTGGTCCATGTGGAGATGAGCTACATAAGGTTCCACAAAAATGAGGTTCTCTCTCCCAAAAAAACTTGGGTATGTTAATGAAACATAACCACTTGCAAACTTTGCCGTTGTTGGTTCATGGATAAGAATGATAAAGATAAGATCTGAATTTCAAATGATCCAGGACACTGGAACAAAAAAAATTGATAATAAAATAAAATTTAATAAAGGCAAGAATGAAGTGTCACATAAATAAAGTGAAAATTAGATGCACAAACACAAGTAGAGAATAAAGCGCTTATGGAGAAGATCAAGATATTAGTAAGAGCCAATATACAATGTTGCTATGAAAAGACAAATTTGATCATGGATTGTGCAAATCCACAAGATGAGGAAAATAATTACTCTGGTAGCTCACAGTAATGAGTACTCAGATGGAATACTACATTCTATTTACAACATCACTTTCAGAAATGCACTTTCAGATGTATTACCATGTCTCTGGGACAGAAGAATTAAACTGATCAGAAGTCAAAGAGTCATGCAATAGAGGAGAAGTTTGGGGAATTGGATTTTTTTTTTCTCTAGTGAAATTTTTCTCTTGAATTTCAGAGGGCTGGGTTCAAAGGGTGAGAACCTGTTCTCTACAATCATAAGCCATAGCACAAGGAATAATTTCTTTGATCTGCACCAAATTTTAATTCCTAATTAGGAAAAGGTTCGAACTAAAAGGACTAAAAGGATTTCTGTAGCATCTCCATACAGGAGATCTTTTAAACTAGGTTGTGCAATCACTTGTCAAAGATAATCAGCATATTCTTGATACTACTTCCACAGAAAAGAAGAGCAAAAACATCATTAATCCCCTTCTAGTTTCTATTGATTCTATTTCTAAAAGGTCTAATCATGTCACCATAGAAATTCTTGGAGGAAAAGCCTGGAAGAGAGAAGGCATATACCAGTGGGTATTATAGTTCTTTCATGTTTTAACTCACTGTGATTTCAGATTTACCCTATCAAGCTTATTTGGCTTTCTTAAGGATGACTAGCAAATTCACACACAATTTTAGTATAGTGAATGACTATGAAATCACAGAACAATTTTATTCTACTTCAAAGTGTGGTAAATTATATTTAAAATACTTATTATTCTATATGAAGAATGAGATTCCCTCATATAACATATGAACACTTTGGAGGAAGCAAAGAAATCTCTTTTGCAATTTCATGTTGTCTGTGTAATAATCATCTGCATGAATCTATCTTCCTAGAAAGCCCTGGAGTGGGCTTGGAAAGGATAAATTAGAGTAACTTATGGTGGAAGACCTACAGCTGAGGTATAATTCCATTTGACTCCACGTGACTTCTACTTACAGCCACTTATCTTTATATGCAATCTAAAAGTACAAGATTTATCTAATTATGTTTTCCAAATCAAGACACTTTGTACTTTTACTGGGCTCCCTTATTACTTTTGCCAAGATTAAGTAAAGAATTATATGGCTCAAAGGGCAGAAGGAAATGTAAAACTTTTAAAATAGATCTTTGTAATCTGAAACCAAATTCCAGTTGCAATACTTGTAATACCACAGGGCATGGCAACAAAGGCAAGTTTAACTCGAGTGATAAACTCAGCAAAGTTGCCTTACCTCTAGTAAAGTAAAAAGACAATCCTAGTATTTTTATCTTTTTAAAAACTCAGTTCTTTGCTGACAGAACTTCTAAAAATATATTCAACTGGACATTATATTCAATTACAAGTCCATTTTAGAACTGAATTCATAGCAGGAGAAAAACTGAAGTCCAGAAATTCTCAACATACATACACTAAGACAGTTTAAGGAACTTAACTACACTGTGAGTTTAAATTTGTTTGTAACATGGAACTCACCCATAGTGGGGTATGCAGAAGAAGGCATTTTGTAGGCTATACTAATTCTTCAATGTTTCATATTACAGCAGTTTCATTTTGAGATAACCTAAAACCACATGGAGAAAATGCAGCCTGAAATCCTAGCACTGAGGCAAGTGTTAGTTGATGCAAGAGAAGGGACAGATAAAAATTGAACTACATAAACTACTAGCCCCATTCAATGGCATTTTTTGAAACTGGATGGGAGAAAAAATTACTCACTTGCTCTTTTTTTTGCCTGTCATCAGAAAAAAAAAGAAATTATAAATCCAAAATTCATCGCCAGAAACCTTGCTTGGGTGTAATTTTAAAATTAATACGTGACCAAAATAAATCCTCATGGGTAAGATCTGAAATCTAATTGAATTTGAAAATCCAGTGATTTTGAAATCTAGTTTAGCTGCTGAGAGAAGAAATCCTTTGACATATCAGAGAGTTTTCTACATAGGCAAATATAATTTACTGAAGTAGAAACATACTTCTATATTAAAGTAGTGTATAGTAGACAAAATCAACTGCAACATGCTTTGTGCCCAGAGAGGTGATAGAGTTCCCATCCCTGGGCACATTCAAGCCCAGACTTGATGAGGCTCTGAGCAATCTGCTCTAGTACAGGATGTCCCTGCTCACTGCAGGGGGGTTGGACTAAATGACCTTTGAAGGTCGCTTCCAACTCCATGATTCTGTGAAATAACTTGAGTTAGAAAATAAGTCAAAGAAACCCAAAACAACAGCAATTCTTCCCTTCCTAGAAGAGGACTTTTCACATTGCACATCTCAGAGGCAAAGAGAACACTGTTAAAAAACAGAACTAAGATCACTGACAGCAGTGTCTCAGTGGGACATCGGTTATCTGCTTGTTTCTGAATGTAATTTTTTGTGGAGCTTTATTGTTCAGAGAATTAATCCATCTGGGACTGAGCTGGAGCTAACTGTTGGTTTAGTATCTAGTACAAGGGAAATTTTCTTGGGAACTTTGAATCTTCCTCTGGTGGCACCATTAATTAAACAGAAATTAGGTATGGCAACTTTGGGGATACCTTTATTTATTAGAAAAAAAAAAATACACAGAAGTAGATTGTTGTGTATCTTACAGCTAAGATAAGAGTTTTAGGAAATATTGCAGTGGGGATTAGGATATGCTTCAGTTTCAGGGGCCCAGAGCACAGAGATTTTCTTTTTCAAAAGCAGAGGTTAATAAAACCCTTGCCACACTACAAATGCAAAGCAAGTTTTTCACAGAAACTCCTTGCTCTATTCATAAAACTACTACAAATGTAGTTTGTTCTCTCCAGTACCAGTTGTACAGCCTGTACATCATCAGAATATCACTGTCTCCTTGAAGACATCATGTCTGGAGATAAGGCACTTTCAGATGACCATTTCTGCTCAGCATCTTAGCAATTAGGCAGGATAAGGCTTCCTTAGGACCATATTTGTCACCTAAAAGTGTATCCTTCCATGTTAATATCTAGACAAAAGTATCTCTACACAGCTGCCTAGGAAGATGACCCTTATAATCCATACTTTGATCCTAACAAAACAGTTTGTCAAATCTCTTGAGTAGGCAAGCAAAAGGATATTTATTACAGAAGAGTTTGCTGGAGGTAGACCAGATATCGTCTCCACTCCCACAAAAAACCCTTGTTTTCTGAGGAAAGGAGTCAAAACCCCTTGTTTTCTGAAGAAAGGAGTCCCTCAGTTGTCAAGAGGGACAGTACACTAGAAACAACAGCCCCACCAAGTTGCAAGGAAGCATGCCCTATTATCTCCTCATTCTAAGTAGTTCCAGGCAATCATGCCNAGTACACTAGAAACAACAGCCCCATCAAGTTGCAAGGAAGCATGCCCAGGCAATCATGCTATCTCCTGCATCCTGACACAATCAAAGGCCTTTTGAGGGAGATCAGGATGAATGGGAATATATGGATGATGGTTCAGATCTCAATTCTTTTATCTCTCCCTCAAAAATGGTATAATCAGCAGTAGGTCTCTGTAACTAGAGTACTGTGCTCATCATCCCTTGCTTTTCACACTTCATCGTAAACCTTGCATGAAGGGCTGTATGGAAGTACCCCTTTTCCAGTTGAAACAAATGTTCATTGTAGTTTGTGACTGAAAAGAGAGGATTACATGCAAAGCACACTACAGAAATGCCTTTCTTCTCCTACAGTGGGATTTTGTTTGCATGATATTACTGTTCTGAAAGTAATATCACCTATCAGTGCTACTTCTCTAGGCTCCCCCTACAGTAAAGGACAACAAAGAGATGCCTCTGTGTGGGAATCCATCCCCTCTTCCTCACATCCAGAAGAGGATGCAATTTATTGCCACTAGGTGATACTTTTTGATTCTAGAGAAACCCTAGCCTGACCTTGTAGCCTAAATTGTACACTTAGAAACTTCCCTTCTCCAGTATTAAACCGGACTGCTTCACTGGTCTGAGTAGATTTCACTAGTGAAGATTCCCACTACAAACAGGAGACACAGTCTCAACTGTGTTATGAAAGTCTGGGTACCTGCTAAATAGTAAAGCTGTGACTCATTTTCTATGACATTAACAAGAGCATTTAAAGTATATAGATTTCTTTGGCTATTGCTAATTAAAACGTCAATTCTCTGGTGTGTGATTAGAAGGCTCTCAGGGTAAATGTCTTATTTCCTTCTCTCCATTATTTGTGTGAGACAGAACTCACAGTTGGTGGAAATAGGATGGAAGGGAGTACAGGAAAAAAAAAAA
>VZTY01017883.1:11225-46326 GCA_013400935.1 Turnix velox | reverse complement strand
AGTGGGAGGTGTCCCTGCCTATGGCAGGGGGGTTGGAACTCGATGATCTTTAAGGTCCCTTCCAACCCAAACTATTCTATGATTCTATGATTCTAAGAACACACACATAATGTGGATCAATGAGTGCCTTTTTTATGTTTTGGACTGGGACTACTTTCACTGTATAGACTTGTGCTCTGCTTTTCCTCCATGAGATTGGCAATGGTATTGCTCTGCTGCNGGACTGCTTCACTGGTCTGAGTAGATTTCACTAGTGAAGATTCCCACTACAAACAGGAGACACAGTCTCAACTGTGTTATGAAAGTCTGGGTACCTGCTAAATAGTAAAGCTGTGACTCATTTTCTATGACATTAACAAGAGCATTTAAAGTATATAGATTTCTTTGGCTATTGCTAATTAAAACGTCAATCCTCTGGTGTGTGATTAGAAGGCTCTCAGGGTAAATGTCTTATTTCCTTCTCTCCATTATTTGTGTGAGACAGAACTCACAGTTGGTGGAAATAGGATGGAAGGGAGTACAGGAAAAAAAAAAAAAGGGAGCAATAATGGAAATTTTTTTACCCTTACTCTAAAGATCAGTAGTAACCACAAAAGCCACAGTAAAATATCAAGCATGATCACTGGCTTATGTAAATTTCTATGTTGAGTGCACAAATAAAAAGACAATCTAAGTGCCTACAAGCTCTGCAAGCCCAGATTTACGTCTAAAACCTCCCATAATGAGAGTGTGGTGACTAAGACATAGCTGACAATTTTGCTGGTGGCGCAAGCATTGTTAAAGAACATTCAGATTGTAATAGCTCTGCATTGCTAACAATAGAAAATCTTGCTTTGGTCAGTAAAGGAAGAAGAAATCTTCAAGAACACACTGAGCAGCCTGATGTAGTGGGAGGTGTCCCTGCCCATGGCAGGGGGTTAGAACTCGATGATCTTTAAGGTCCCTTTCAACCCAAACTATTCTATGATTCTATGATTCTAAGAACACACACATAATGTGGATCAATGAGTGCCTTTTTTATGTTTTGGACTGGGACTACTTTCACTGTATAGACTTGTGCTCTGCTTTTCCTCCATGAGATTGGCAATGGTATTGCTCTGCTGCAGCCCATCAAAAATATCTACTGAGGAGTGCCTGTAATGAACACTTTTGAAGCAGAGGAGAAAGAAAGCTTCTCCTGCATGTGTTCAAGAAGGAAACAGGAGTACAGGCATGATTGACTCAGGGTGGGAAATTAGTACAGAATCTCTTCTGTCACCTAGCCCTCAAAGAGACAACTTGCGTCATGGATGCTGTCATAAGGAGCAGGAAGGAATATTCATGATGGCCAAAGCTTCTACTCTGAGTAGAAAGCACAGCAATGAGATAGCTACATCCTTCAAGCAATTATTGAAAGAAAGGAGGAGCAATAATACAGCTTGTGAATAGGTTTTATTCCTATTTAAAACTGGCTTTCATCTCACTGAAGTCTTTCAGAGGAGTGTTTATTTTCTTATCCAATAAAGTAGAATTGAACAACAAACAAAATTCTAATCTCCTCAGCAGCTCCAGATGGGAGAAGAAGCCATTACTGAGAACACATCTTTATTTATAGTTTTGGTTGTTGTTATTTTGGTTTTGGTTTGTTTTTTTTTTTTTTCTGAAAATGTGAAGAATAATTTGGGAGGAAAAAAAAAAATCTTGAGGAACAAAGCATCTTTCGTATTGTGGCTATGAAAATTATTTAGACTAANCCTCATTTAGCTCTGTCAAAACACTCCAACATCTGGAAGGAATTGAGAACAACCCAAATGGTTTATTTTAAAAGATACTTGGTGAGGGACAAGACTGATGTGGGGAAATTCCAAGGGCTGAGGTGAGGCTGAGTCCATATCTGATATCTGTAGAGAGGAATCACAAAGAATCCATCCATCTAACGCTAGATAAAACCTTACCATTGTGTAAAGGTTTCTTCATTGCTATCTAGTGTCCTATATAGGAAGTGGCTTGTGCTTCTAGTGAGGAAAGATAGCAAGCCTCACTGTGATAATGGTGGCATAACTCAAAACCTGTATTCTATTAGTTTACATACTAGAAGGTGAGATTTCATTCACTTTATGCTTTCCACATGCATATGATGAAACGAGGGTAGGGGAAAAGTGGATTCTAATCTATATTAAGGTACGTTGTGCATAATTACACTGGATTAGCCTGATGGCTTAGTTTTGCAGTCTGCTGTATCTGGGTTTATATGAACCAGATTCAAACTGTTGCTATGTTATTTATCCAGCTATCCCAGAATGGAGAGGACAGATTTATAAACCTTATAAAATCAGCAGGTTGAAAAAGGCAACTTGATTAGCCAGTTTGCAGTACGCTCTGCACTTCACAAACTAAACACACCAGCTGGAACTACTTAGCTTGCTAACAAATATCCATATGCCATGAAAATTCATAAACAGTGAAAATGGTCTTTTTTTCCCTCTTTCAGTTAAAATGTAATCTACTTTGAAAGTATATTTGAATTTTGAAGAGGCTGTTGCAATGAGACAGAGAGCAACTGGAGTTAAAGCTACAGCTATAAGAAGTGAATAAGCAGCTGTCATGGTGTATTGTAGTTGAGCACCAATCATAGTCTAAAAATAAAAGCCATAAATAAGGGAAAAAAAGCCCTAAACCCATAAAGGTTTGCACAGAATTTCTTAAAGGAACCTGAGGGAGTAGGAATGTATTTCTCCTTCAGGAGTCAAGGGAAGAACTGGCACAATGATTACACCCTGCCCTCTCCAGGCATATCTAGACAGATGGGTGCAGACAGATCTGAGCCCCTCTGCCTCAGCAAGGTCCCACTCTGCTCCAGGAGCTGTTTGAGGACAATGAAAGATACATTGCTGGGTGAACATTTCAAAAACATCAGAGATCTTCTTGAGCACAATCCACTCACACAGGGCAGAATCTATCACACAACACCACAAAGTTATTTTTTAATAGGGGGGAGCATTGATTTGTACCCAATTAAAGGCATTTTGCTTTGTAATGATCTGGTCACTCCTGGTCAGATTGGAATCCAACAATTTTTTTTCCATTACAAGTTCACCAGCCAAAAAAAATGCCACCCAATGAGCTTTCTTGCTCTCCATCTGCTGCTGGCAAATGGCACAACTGCAGATTGCTTTGGAGGGGGTTGTTACCCCCATGTCAGCTCAGTGGTATGCTAATAAGGAACTTGAAAAAGAGTAATACTCTGTCTCCACCCCAACAGTTATTAGCTCCCCCCTCTTCTCAATCATTTCCAACAGCTTTACTGGCCAGGGTAAGAGAATAAAACAAATTTCCATTCAGTTGTGTGTCCCATATCAATTCATAACTTGCGTAACAGCATTAGTGAAACAGAGAGCAAGGGAGCTTGTAATTTCATGTAACTCAGAGCCACGTCACAATCAATACTGTATAATACAGATACATTGTTCATCATCAAAAGTAATTTTATCCCCCAAAGAATTTTTTCTCTCTCTTTTCTTTTTTTTTTCCCTAAAGAAAAGAGAAAATCTTTATGGAAAGCAAAAGAGGTCTGTGAAAATTACATCACTTTTAAATTTCTCATCAGTGGCAGCCCAGACATATTTAAATTACAGTTCAATGCAGCAGGCATAAGGATACGTCCTGCTTTACAGAGTTCTTGCTCAGGTTTATTCTCTTCCAACCTCCTACTCAACCCTCAATTAGAAATCTCTGTAGTAAATAAGTCCAGAAAAAAATGTTCTAGGCACTACCAGTGACAAATGCTGAGAGAAATACTGATTTGTAATCGCTCATCACCAGCCTTCTTGAAGAGCCTTAGTGCTCTCAGATGCAAGAAGTGAATGACCCAACAACATCAAGATAGTTGACCTGAGCAGCTGTCCTCTACTCCAATTAATTTCCCTCTTCCAGTATGTCAAGACTTGTATTTACTCCAGTAAACAGCAGAGGAATCAATATTGAATCACATCAATGCATATGATATGATTCAGGCTAGATATATGAAAGAAGTTCTTCATGGTGAGGGTAGTGAAACACTGGAACAGATTGCCCAGAGAGGTTGTGGATGCCCCCTCTCTGAAGGTGTTTAAGGCCAGGCTGGAGGAGGCACTAAGCAGCCTGATCAAGTGGGATGTGTCCCTGCCTAGGGCAGGAGAACCTGATGATCTTTAAGAGCCCTTCCAACCCAAACTATTCTATGAGCCTATTTACCTACTTACTATCATGCAGGAGAGATCTTCTCTATGGGTATATCTCCACTTTCAGACAAGATGGTTGAAAAGCAGACTTAGAAGTGGATATAAGGATGCCACTCCCCATGACCTCAGACCCTGACATCAACAATTTTATAGTTTAAATGTCCTCAAAATACATGGTAAATTATGGATCTGCCTTTGCTAATGCTGAAGAGGCAAAATAAACTCTGCTTCACCTCAGCTTGATCTGTCTGTATCACTTAAACAAGAGTTTGCATTCTTGTGGAGGCTGGGAAAGGGCTCAGGCTTTCCAGTGGGATCGAGTGCACCCTCAGCAAATTTGCAGAGGACACCAAGCTGTGTGGTGCAATTGATACACCTGAAGGAAGGGATGCCATCCAGAGGGACCTTGACAGGCTTGAGAGGTGGGCCCAAGCCAACCTCATGAAGTTCAACAAGGCCAAGTGCAAGGTCCTGCACCTGGGTCGAAGCAATCCCAAGCACAGATACAGGCTGGGTGGAGAGTGGCTTGAGTGCAGCTCCGTAGAGAAAGACTTGGGTGTGTCAGTTGATGACAAACTCAACATGAGCCAACAGTGTGCACTCGCAGCCAAGAAGGCCAACCAAATCCTGGGTTGCATCAAGAGGAGTGTGACCAGCAGGTCAAGAGAGGTGATTTTACCCCTCTACTCGGCACTGGTGAGACCCCACCTGGAGTATTGCGTCCAGTTCTGGAGCCCTCAACACAGGAAGGACATTGAGCTATTGGAGAGGGTCCAGAGAAGGGCCACGAAGATGATCAAAGGGTTGGAGCAACTGCCCTATGAGGACAGGCTGAAGGAGTTGGGGTTGTTCAGCCTGGAGAAGAGAAGGCTCAGAGGGGACCTCATAGTAACTTATCAGTACCTGAGGGGGTCCTACAGAAAGGCAGGGGAAGGAATTTTTAACATAATATCGGATGGGAGGACTAGAAACAATGGATATAAATTGGAGGGGGATAGATTTAGACTAGACATAAGAAAGAAATTCTTTACAGTGAGGGTGGTGAAATACTGGAACAGGTTGCCCGGGGAGGTTGTGGATGCCCCCTCTCTGGAGGTGTTCAAGACTAGGCTGGACAGGGCACTGGGCAGCCTGGTCTAGTGGGAGGTGTCCCTGCCTATGGCAGGGGGGTTGGAACTCGATGATGTTTAAGGTTCCTTCCAACCCGAACTATACTATGATTCTATGATTCCTTTGTCAGAAAAATTACAGATTAACATAAATACAGAGTTGCTAAGATCCCTGTAGGTAATCACTGTGGATGGAATGCAGCTATGGCTTGAGAATGGGCTCATAACCATCAATTTTTGATAGTGTAGACATGCCTTTCAAAGCATGCCTGCTGGCTTTACCCCAGATAGCTACCCAGTCAATATTTTAGCTGCTTCACAGAGAACATCATTTGTCCATTCAGCCTCTCCTTTTACCATTAAATGAAAATTTACAGCATTTACAGAAAGGTGTAAGAAAGTCTACTGCAGAAGCAAGTACATACACATGAAAAACTTGGTAACCATTTAAAAATCTTTTTAGCCGTGCTTTAGTGTTGATTGTGCTTTAGTCCTCAGCAGAGAGATGGTTTGTTCCTTCTTCTCAGTTGTGGTAGATTTTTTTGTTATTTTTCCATGGATCATTTCCTCTGAAGTGAGGAATTCAGTCAGAAGACCTCCAGAAGCAGACAGCAAAAAATAACCTGGTAGCTGAGAAGAGTTTATTGGCTTCCGCTGCTTGTGAACAGCTCAACAGCATGGAGTCCTCCAGGTTGGTGTATCTCTATAATCTTGACCCACCTGGAGATCCATGGTGTCGAACCATGAACTTATGAAGACAGCGTTGCCTCCAGTGGGTGGGGAAGTTCCTCTTCATCTTCATCAGGCTGAACAGTCAGAAACTGCTGATTCCTTTGCTGTTTCTTATATGACAAGCAACGTCCTTCCCATCATTTTCACCACTGTACTGTTTAACACATATGGAAAATAGGTGATTCACACCTTTCATTTCAGCATTTGATTGGTGTCAGTTACTGTGGACCCTTCCATACTCCACAGATTCTGAAACAAGACAGAAGTCCCCAGCAGGAATTCCAAATTCTCTGATCCCTTTCACATCTAACCATCTCTGAGTAACTGTGTTGGATGTTTTGCAGGGATTAAGAATAAATTGCAAAATGACCTGGAGAGGTATTTTTGGTTGATCAAGGAAGTTTTGTAAAAGAAGGGGGTTCAGTATGTCTCACAGATGGTCAGACTGTGGATTGTCTTTCTGCATGCTAAGCAAGATTTTTTACAAACCCAATTTATTCTTATGTCCAAAGAAGATCACATGCTATGATAAAGTGATGATTATCTTCTAGTATCATTTCCTGCTAGTGCTAAATATGAAAGTACAATATCACAAACTGTTCTTTGGTTTCACTGACACTGTACTTCCATTCTGTGTCCCTAATGAGACCTCTCTTACAACCCATGACTATTATTTTCAAGCTTTCTGGCTTGCTCATTTCTCTCCTGTGGTTTGATTTTGATGTATAAGTAATAAATGGCCAGCATGATGGCTATAGGAGCTTTATAAAAAGGTATTAAAAAAATCTTCCTGTCAAAGTTTAGGTAAATTAATTTCACTTAAAGAGCAAATTTCAGCTGACTGCTTGACATTAATTAGCTTAGCCTCACAAAACCCCTGCAAGTTATTGTATGAATTTTAGAACATACTATCCATTTTACAGATGCATATGCTGAGGTCCACAGAAAGACTAAATGCCACATTACTATTTAATGCAAAGCACTGATCAATGTCTTGATTAAATTGTGTGGTAATACATTCTTGGCAAGAGTCTTTAGCTAGCTCCACTGGGGGGTGATAGCAGGACATTTGGAACACATAACCATCTATTTTGGAATGCATCTCCCCTACTGATTTGCAGCCCAAGTTTCTGCAAGATTCAGGTACTGTGCAAAGGCAATTTGCTTAAGCTGTATTTTTCTTTAATTTCTTTTCTTGATAATTTTTTTTTTAAGAGTGGAGTGGGAGACAATGTCAAAAAAAGAGAAATGATAAAATAATATAATAAAATAAATTTTAAAACCCCCCAAATTCAAGGAACAACTCCTGGAGACATTGTGCCTCACAGGTATCTTCTGAAGTTAGGGGTACATGAGAGGAGAAGCAAACCTTGACATGTAGACTTTCCAGCTGTGCACAATCAAATCTACTGCACATAGAAAAGCAGCAACTAGAAAATACTGCTATTTGTAAGTCATCAGGTAGTCTGCTCATTAATTTTGCTGTAAGATAAATAATATTCTTTTCATTTTTGGGGGGGAATAGGTACTAATCATTCACTGTTGATACACAGTGACAACACTTGGGAGCATTTTCTGGTGATTAGTGAAGACAGAGAGACAAAACCCATGAACCATTCACAAGGAAGGAGAATACACATGGTCAGTTTGCTCCATAAAAATGTGGATCCTATCTCCTCAGAAGACAAAGACTAATTTTAAGAGATTCCATTCCTTATAAAACCCATGAATTTGGGTAGTGATTTTTGGTTTGAAGTAGAGAGTTCAGGTTTACTGCCATAACGCTGCAAAACATTAGGACTCAGCTGTGTGTTATTGCAGAGCCTTTCAGTGATTGATTTGAAGTTATGTGAAAGATATTCTTCAAAGCAGGTTTTCCTTTATTCCTCATTTGTTCTTTTAAAAAGTTCTGGTTTTGGGTCTTTCTCTTTTAACATTACAAGGGCTGGATAAAACTGCCTCCAGAGACTACTGGTATCACCAGCAGTTAATTACCAGCAATTGTGCTTGACTTGGAAGTCTCATCTCTCAAATGATAATGAGCTGGATTAAAGGAGATAGAGAACTGTTACCCTAATACGACTTGGGTAATTAAATTCCAATATTTAAAATTCTACTTGGCATTGCAATGGGATACCACATTCTATTTCCTGTCCTTTGATAAAATGTAATTCTACTAAATACTCTGAACCAGCTGGCATGTCTCAGCCCAAAAGTGTACTGAATACAATGCAGTGGGGAGTTTTCAGTGTGCTGAAGTAATATATTTTATTACTCCCTTTATTACTGGAAATGTATACCATTTCCAGTAGTGTTGGACTAAGCATAATGAAGAATCTAACATGATTTTTGGAATTATTGTGCTCTAGTAGTTACAGCTGGAGGTTATGAAAGCAAGAGATAGCCAAAATCGTGGAAAAATCACCCTCACAGGCTTCCTTAAAATGATACTAAAGAATATCCTGTAATTATTGTCAGTGATATGGGAGAATGCAGCTAAGAAAAGATGAAAGCTCTGGTTAGATAACCATTTCTATAATCACAAAGCTGAAAATTACTGAGTGGAAGTAACATATATAGGTTGGAAGTCCTGCCAAGTCAAGGCTTTTCATGCCTATGCAAAGTTATCAATGTCAAAGAAATTGATTAATATTTGTTCAAAATTTTTGCCAGAGTGGACTCTTGGTTGACTGAGTAAAAAAATTTCTACTGATCAAGTGGAGTACTTGATCATAACAGATATTTGTTTTTCAAAGATACAACCTTGTCACAGTATTTTAGAAGTCCCTTATATCTTAGGTGGTTTAAGGAGGTCTGCTTATTCATTTTAATTTGATGTAACATTTTGTCTAGTACTACCTGTCAACAAAGACATACAATGAAACTTTGGGATGACCAGAAGCAAAAGGAGATCTACTTTGACCTCTGTGAAAACAAAATTTCACCTATGACAGCTACTTCTGACCTGAGATTTCCACCTAATAGGCAAAGCCATGCAGAATTTATTTGATGTGAACTGCAGACTGTGTACCATCAAACTAATGAATAGTTGCTGATAAACACTGTGTCTAGAGGGTATTTCACTCTGCTGAGTCATAAAGTTTTTGCAGTATGTCAAAAATGAAATGATTCTTTTAAGGGCCATCATTTTTCTGAAGACAAATAAAGACCCATATGCAGCTAAGATACTTCTGTGGGACAGCACAATCCATCAATTCAGACATGCTTTTGACATTATCCAATATCTTAGCAACTAACTGTGCAAACTGCCTGCCTCCGAATACTGCCACATATCCTCTTCCATCAAAGAGTTATTACTGATCCTGAAGCAATGAATGGTTTGCTCCAATCCCTTTAATTGTCTTATAAAACCAAGCAGCTCTCTAGCAACACTGTGGAAGAAACAAAGGCAAAATAGAGGTCTGAAATAATTTCATCCTTGCTGAGATGTGATCATTCCAGACATCACCGTCAAAAAATTGCTTATCAGATGTATCCTTAAAAGAAGAGAATTTGGGTACTAAAGAGTTGTGCATAGTGCATTATTCTAAAATAATATCAGCATGATAATTATCCACAGGAAAGTCAGAAGCCTTAGCAACAATAGAAATTTGTTTACATCTCAGAGACAACCATAACCAAGCCTTAGGGCAGTCATTTCTTTAGGGACTTAAATCAGACAACTCTGGGAAAAAAAACTCCAACCAGCTCTATCATGGCATGTTGAAAACAAATAGCCTGCTGAGGTTTGGCTGCAAAAACTTGCCTCTTTGATGAGTTTAACTTCTGCTGTGAGAAACATGGAATGTTTAATCTTGATCAAGTGGGACAAGGAACACTGTGGTGTCCCTGGCATTTTCAAGGGAGATTATTCTTTACATCAAAAGGTTTAACTCCTTGCCAGCTCATTCCTCAATGTGCTAGTGATTTGCTTAATACCAGAGAACAAGCTATCTATGTGTGGGAAAATCTCAGTCAGAGCACAAGCCATTTTGTGCACTAAAAGGCTAAACTTCCGATGTGATATAATCACAGGGCATTTTAACAAACTTTGCTTTAACCATTGCACTATCAAAAACTTTGGCCAGGCAGAGGTAGTGCTTTTTCATAATGCTGTTATAGAAACAGTGTTTTTCATAACTGTATTTTAGGTAGAACATCAGTCCTCACATTTAGAAGACAATTTTTCACAGGAATATAACAGTAGCTTCAGAACAACCAGTGTTTTCACAAAGATCCTGCCCTATTAAGGATTGACATTCTACTTTATAGAAAGATTTTGCATGAAGAGCTAGTGGCTTTGGCACTGTGACTTTGATTAATGACTCTTGAATACTGGTTTTTATGCTACTTTGGAGGTTTGTTTGTTTGCTTGCTTATCTGGGCAATCACATTGTCAGCAAATAAGTGGTGAGAGATGTAAGAGACCATGTCATTTGTGTCACAATCTTGTGATTCTGCTCCAATGCCAAGCTTAGAGAATTGGGTTAATTTTTAGGCAAACATGGTGCTTTCCCAGTGTTTGAAAGCTCCCAATTTCCATAGGTTTTTTTTAATGCATTATTCCTGAACAGGTGGCAAAGAGAAAGAACATTAAAGCAGAAAAAAAGAATCAAGGGACATTAATAATCCAATAAAAACCATATGCTCTTTTCTACAGAATGTCTGAAAACATAATCCAATATAAACCATAAAAATAAAAATAAAAACCATATGCTCTTTTCTACAGAATGTCTGAAATTAGAATTCAATAACTACAGTACAATGATCTTTTCCCCATCAATGTTACTGACCAAACATTACAGAAAATTAGACATATATCTACAAGGAAATCTGAATCTCCAGAAAGTTGTCCTCATTTAGAGATGGCCTTGTTTGGACACGCAATTGAAAACAGAGCTTTAATTTGGCATGTTTTTTCTTTTGGTTTTCCTTAGTTTGCAATAATTTTGCCTAACAGCTAAAAAGAAAAGACAACCAGGCAGAGAAATGTCATAGCTTGAGGACAAGCTGATCAAAATGGAGAAAACAAAATTAGACTATAGGGCTATGATGTATTGCAGGACAAAAAGAGAAGAAAAAGCAACAGAGTGAAACCTGGAAAGACAAGCCATCTACTACTATTTTCTGCTTAAAGAAAATAATGATCGTTTTCCTCTCACTGTTTATAGAAGAACTGACTTTCCCAGTTTAATGAATGGAAATTTCCTCTCAGCTCACTGAAGAACCTAAATATAATATTTTTGGAACACGTTGCTGTGCATATCAGAGGTAACTGGGTAAAATAGCCTGGGAGAATATTACCAAGGATATCACCAAGAAATCTAGATTGCAACTCAACTTAGAGTGCAGCAACATAAGAATAAAGGTAGATCTTCATTGCTTCTGCTACTATCATTGTAATACCTAGAACTACATTGCAGAGAGTTAGTTAAGCAGGACAATGAAGTATTTTGTGTCTTGTTAGCAAGCAGGTAGTGGACAGCAAGCTACCTCATGCCAGTAACTTGGAACAACAAACTCTTCAATTGTAGTTTGATTATCTCTGCTCTCTACCCCAAAAAATCACACAGCTTTTTGCCCTCTGCTCTGAGTAATTTTCTGGATGCAACCATACTTTCTGTTTTAATAAAAAGCAGCATAAATTGTCACACACAGGCAGCATCTATCAGCTGTCAGGTAATTTTGCAACATACCATGAAACTACTCTCCTCAGCATAGGGCTCTCTGTAATTAGGTGTCTATGTTGCCCATAGTCTCCAGCTATATCATGCACTGTTTTCCTTTTGCAATCAAAAGACCAAACTACTTCTTAAATTGTTTCAGGGTAAACTGGAAGATTTGTTGCCACTGGTCTCAGATAAGTGGATGCTGGCTGTAAGCAGTTGCAGATGACAAAAGATTTTTATTCAAACATCAGCGTTAAGAAGAGAAATCTTCTGAGTAAGAGCACAAGTGAGGGAAGAGGAAAGAAGGCTTTAAGATTATTCTTTTTACTTTTCTTAGTCATTCTAGGAGGTTTTTTCAGTAAAGTTTGAATAATATCCATACATATATTCACAATAGAAATGAGAAGATAAAAGGAGAAAGAAAGAGTAAGTAGCTAAGGTTTTTTCTGTGATGGTTTTTTGTTGTTTTGTTTTTAAATACACAGAAAAAATTTCTCTTTTTCTTTATAAAATATGAAGATTAAAACTGATACAGAATAGAACTGTGTTCTCTTTTATTTCCAGAACACCCTGCGCTTTGAGTAGGATTTCTCTCTTATCTCAACAGCTGAAAGATGCTTCTTTTCACCCCAGGGGACCATGGCCAGGGAGAAATCATCCTCTGCCAGCTCTACTATAGCACATTCAGAGCAGTCAGGTCATTGATCTAAGCAGACTGACACAGAGGTATTGCAGAAGCAGCATCAGGTGAGTATGATACATTTGAGCAGTCCAGAGAGTTTAAAAACACCCTGGACTCAAATGCTCTGATAAGGATAATATATCACAAATAGAGAAGAGTCACGTATGCTCCCACTTCTGTTCTAGTCACTGCCTCTCTTCAGAGCTCATTATGAAGTTCTTAATGTAGAAGACTTTTTGAAGTCTCTCTAGCCTGCAATTGCCAGTCTGTCTAATTTAGTGTTCATTATATTATTGCAATTATGGCCACTGCTGGTAGGTTGTTCCCTGCAGGTGTCAGGGTGGTGGGAGCAGGCAGGAAAATGTTGTTTATCTGGCTTCTGATGCCCCTGAAATAATTGCTGCTCCTGTTAGCTATCAGTGCAACAGAGACAGATTGCTTTTACACTTTTCTTGAACCCAGATATTTCTTAAAGAAATACAAATGCAAGTGCTCTGACAGAAACCACCACAGCAGTGTGACTGCTGCTGTACAAATGCTGGGATGAGTCTGTTCAATGCCATGTGGAGGTTAGTAATGTTGATGGGTTTCAGGCTAAAGTCTATGCCAGAGATATAAACCATCCTGGCACAAGTCTGTTTCAGTCACCCTGGGCGACAAAAAACAGAATACTGGAACCCTTCAATACTGGTAGATGAGAAGGAGAGTCAGAAAATAAAAACTAAGTTTGTGCTGTACATTCAAGAGAATACATTAAAATAAAAATAAAAACAGAGTCCCACATTTGTGAACCAAATCTAAGCAAATTCACTTAGGAATCTCCCTGTGACACTTCATAGCTTCCAAAGGATGAGGGGACATAATTGCAAATTCTCATTCACTCTGCAAAATCACTGCACATCTATGAGTGAATCCACATCTATATAGAGAATAGAATATGATACAGGAAAGTGGAGAAGAGAGAACAGAGGCAGGAAAAAGTGTAACAATCCCTCCCTGTGGGTATTAAAAATAAATAAATAACAAGGATGGAAAAGAAACATAATCCAGAAAAGCAACTGAAGAAAAAAATGAAAGATGTTCCTTCTGAATCTCAGTCAAACGAGGAGGTTAGTTTAAGGAAAAATGGGCTCAAGAAGATGAAGAGGGAACAACTGACCACTAAGCAGAATTAGAGGCAAATCATTTTGGCCCTAAGCACTGGGATGGTTCCATCTCGAACCTATTAATCTGAAAAAGAGAATTATTTGCTAGTATCTTGCATTTCTCACACAAGTGGTTTGCATGCATTTTGCTGGAGGGTTATCTCAAACTGTGTCTTCTTAACCCATACTTTTATTTTTAAATTACATCCTCTATGGCTAGTTATGGCGAACCATTTGGATGCTTTTATTTATGTTCTCCTACATATTGACATACACGAAAAAGAAGTAAGGTGTCTATTACTCATCTTAGCTCAGACTGGACAGGCATAGTTAATTGGTCTGGAATAATGTTTACATGATATTATAAGCTAGATAACTTTTTTGGAGGTATATTTTTCTACATATATATGTATATATATATATATGTGTGTGTGACATTGTCTGGATCTTATAATGGTTTTATTTCATCTGTAAAAAGAAAATAGATTTCAAGACCGAGTTACTTCCTGAAGAAGTTGATTGTTTCAGGTTTGTTCCTTTCCATCTTGTCCCACCAGCTATTCCAGAGATAGGGGAGATAGTTGAAATCACATCCTTGACACAATTAATGGGATTTTATCCTCTCCACTCCATAGGGGTGGTTTTGACAATATTCTTTCTTTATTCTTTCCACCTACGTATTCTGTCCTCTCTGTCTTTTGCAACAGCTTGTGCATCTGGTGGTGTAGGTGTAAATCCATTATTGCTTTTATCTTGTCCCATTTCTACCTGACCAATGGTCAAAACCCCACTTTCCCAATGCTAGTGTTTATGCTAGAAATGGAAAAACTTATTCAAAGAAAATAAAAATCCCAAAACACTGCTCCACCTCCTCCAAGTCCCATCTGATGAAAGAAACTGAAGCAGGTGACAATTTGAAGAACATTAACTTGCACTGTAATTACCTGGTAGCCAAAGCCTGACACAGTTTGGCAATCACAAACAGCTATGACAATACATTATTCTATACAAGTACTTATGTGTAATGGTGTCTGCAGGACTTCCAACAGGAAAAGATGGAACAAATTCCTACATACTCAAACACATGATCAATCCCACAGAAAGCACAAAAAAAATGTTGCTGTTCGAAGTTTGAGAGGCAAAAATGTTTTCAGGTTCAAAAAGTCACTTTAGTCTTTTCTAAGAAATTCTCATAGAAGCCTTATGGCAAAAAATAGATAGAATTACCTAATTTATAGAAAAATCTAAGGCATTGCAAATTTAAGTGTATTCAGTCAAATAAAATATGTCCTCTATTTTGTTCAAGAAAAATACCAAGCCTTTAGGTCACAATAATATAAAGAGCTATATCACAGTAGTAAAAACTATATTTTTGTAAAATTACTGCTATCTCCTAAGGCATATATCTCCTCATTCTCTTCTTTGCCTCCATTAATTTGATCTGGCATTGTATTAGTTTTCTTTACACATATTTTGCATGCTTCTGACACGTCATCTCTCAAAATAATATTAAGCAAAAAGGATCCACAAAGTTTATAAGATGTTGTTTAAAAATAATAGAAATGAAAAGCAAACAATTTAATCATCTGCCAAAAAATAGATGAAATGGATCGTACTAAATTTCTAATGAATAAATTAGAATTTATTTTGTTGGAGATTTTCTTGTTTCTTTTTCTTGTTTTTTTTTTCCTACTAGAATTATTAGCTAATAGAAAATAAAGTATTTTACTAAGAAGTCTTAAGTATATTAAATTAATAACTTTACTGAATTTCTGTATTCTTTTGGCACTGACTATTTTTAATACAAATGACAGTTCCTGGCAGGTTGAACTGTTTATTTTTTGTTTTCCACTCCTATTAAATGTTTTGTAGTGCTAATACATGGGGAACTGCTGCATATGAAAAGAAACAAACCCTCTCAGCTCTAAAATACTTTCTATCATTATAGACCGTAGTAATTCTCTCATACACGTACTAATAAAAAAATATAATGCATAAAGAAGCACAGTACTATCTGAAAAATTAAAGAAACAGTTTAAGAAAAAGCCTGACTGTGAAATGGGAAACCCCTTGCAACTGTGATTGCAGCTCATAGTCTTCAAAATTAATTAGTGACTGTAAGGAGAAAAAATCATAAAATGAACTAAAATAGTAGTACTTAGTCCTAAATCTGGACTTTCTGTAGAGGCAAGCATAGCTGGAATCTTGCTCTTCAATTCCTTGTAGAGAAGGAAAACACATCTCAGGTGAGAACATGAAACAAATCTGATTTAATTTTTTTCGCTCCTGTAGTTGCCTCAAAATTGAAAACTTAGACTGCTTCATACAGGACAATCAGACAACAACTTGTTAACCTAAAGCAACTCTGTGACTCTTCATTGGAGTAGCAAAATAAGGTCATTTTAGTTTCAGACAATCTATTCTAAAACTTGAAGATTTTTCTTTCTAGCTATGTACCAAAAATTTTATGATTAATGGGATGAGGGGATAAAACTTCTGCAGCAGTGCAGCACAGTTCCTCTGATGCATAACTAGTCTATTCATTACCAGATTTTACAGTGAGCTGTTGCTGAATACTAGCAGATTTTCTCATGCTTGCAAATGTAACTTGCATTATGCATTTTCTAAAAATAATAATTCCTGTTCCATGTCATTAGCAGCCTTCCTCCACAGAGTTACAACACACAGGTGGGAAAACGGAGCTGGATTACTCCCTCACTGTTTGGAGACAGTTGCTGTTGAGGCAAAGAGAGCTCCTCATTCCCACTTAAGGAGTTCAGTTCTGCAGTCCTCGCCTAAACAAACCTCTGTTACTCATGCATGCCTTCCACTTATATCCTAGGGACTGCTTGTGAGAGTGACAGTTCCAAAATCCTGCCAACCGGAGAAAAACACCCACTCTACCTCATTCTAAGGGCACTGAGGCTTCTTTAAAGACTGAAGCTACACAAAAAAGTATAACCTGAAGCACTTTACTATTTACAGAGCACAGGAAGAATAAGCCTTTCCACTAATTCATGAGCTGTACTGCAAATGTTGCTACAGTTACCAAATCTAAATAATATTCATAATATACTGCGCTGGCTTTGTAAGTAGCAGATAGAAAAATTATAGCTGTTGGTGATATAAAGATCAGTTCTTGTTTTACATGAAACTTATTCTTGCTTTAAATGAAAAAAAAAAATCTTCAGCCTAATGAAATTTCTTTCCCCCAGAGTAAAAGGCAGTGTGGAAATCTTAGCAGAGAGTAACTGAGGCAAAGACCAACTTTATTTTACCTTTTTCTCATCCAGGTATTTTTTACTTGTCTCTTGAAAACTGAAACATGCTGTTGAACTTGTTGGTTATCAAAAACTATATGGAATAACCAGGAAGAAAATTTTGTGATTGTTTAACTGAGCATTATATTAAAGAGGAATATATTTTAAAATTATGTATTGGAATACCTTGACTACTCGTATGGTTTGTTCTTTGAAACAAATTAAGGAAAGAGTTTATACTAAGAGTTCATTTCATGACAGTCCCACCATGGTTTGTTCTGTCTTCCTTCATAGATAAGTTCATTCCTGAGATCCATACCCCTACCTCAGCATGGACAAGTAAGAGCTCTTCTGTAGCTCTCAACCTCTCTCCTATTGCTTTAGAGTAAAAATACCACGAGTATAAAATTATATTTTACCTGAATAACGTGAATTGTATTTTACTTGAAAAATGTGAAAGCCTGTAAACATTAAATGTGAGTAAAGCAAGGAGATTTATACAGCAGGTGGATAGATGGCATTTATTTTAGATCAAGCTCTGCATCAGTCAGAAGCTGGAAAATAAAAACAGCTTGTGACAGGCAATAACCTGTTCTGATGGTACTACGGCCCTTATAATGAAGCTGCAATCAGTCTTCTGATCTCCTGCGGTCTTGATTTTTTCTTTTCCTTCTTGAGAGACTGGCACTTCCAATCTATTCTAATTTTCCTGATTCAAGGCTTTGATTTATACTGCTCTGGCTATTGTACATCCTGTCAGAGGAAGGAGGAGTTAAGGATTCAAGGTGGAAGGAGAGCAGCAGTGACATGAGGGTGAGTAAGAACAGAGAATAATACCAAAGATTAAATGATGCTGATGAGAGATGTTTTAGCGTTGCAAGCTCTGCAATTATACAGAATACCTTTCCTTTGGTCCTGCCTGATATGAACAGATATCCCCTAAAAAAAGATATATAAAAGCTCTCTGTGTAAAATGATGACCCAACAGAATATGGTGCTGAATTCAGACATGGAACATTTGGGTTCTGCATCCCTTGGCATCAACAAACAATTTGAGACAAGGCATTTATTCTTCTTTCTGCCTTCATTTACTGTGATGCAGAGAAACAGACCTTCTGTATGGTCTGCTTTGCTACCAAAGTGGTCCAAATGAAGAACACTCATTAGAAGTGATGTCTCAAACAGAATCTCTCTAATTGTACTAGCTGAGAAACCTTCCTGTCCATTTAGATTCCTGGTCCCTGTGCATATCCCACCCACTTTTTGGTTGCTCTTTTCTGAGTCTGACACATTTCTGAAATCACATAAGAATCTCCCTGTAGGCAGAGATCACTGATGCCCTTACCCAAGAGTACAGTAATTACACATGCTGATACACAGTAATTATTTATATTTCATGCTTCAAGGGAAAACTATGCAATTTGCTCATCAATCAGTAGTCTTTTCTATAAGTGGAAGCTCTACCTGGTTATCAATATAAAACTGGATACATAAGAACTGATACAAGCAGCAACTATAATCAGAGAATACATAGCAATTAGTATAATCTGAAGGTGATAGTTATTTCCATGTGACTGACCACTGCTTCTTAAAAACCTACCACATTTCCTAGTTCAGTAATTGCCGATAGTCTGTCACCTAACAGCATAAAAGACACTGAGTAAAATATTCCTGGCAAACATTTTCAAACCTGCTGCTCTGTATTTTCAGCAGGTTGTATGTGTGGGAGAAGAAGTGCTAAGAGACGTGGGTGAGAGAGACCAGGAAAGATTTAGCAGTTTTGCTCAGACTGGATGCCATTTGATTCTGTCCTTGTTTTGTGCCACACCTGGGGATCTTGCCTCACAGTATGTAGCAGCTGACATGGCAAACATTTCTGGGGTGTTTTTTTGACAGTGACACACTACTCAAAGCGAGTAAAAGAGCAGCAGCATCTGGCCTACAGCAAGCAGAAGAGACAGCAGGTGGTGTAAAAAAAAGTTAGTGTAAAAACCAGCAAAAATATTATTAGACTGAAATCCCTTTGCTTCCATTGCAGTGTTGGAGAGAGGATGATGGAGGACGAAGCAGACAGATGCTGAAGTAAAGGAGACCACAAATCAGAAATTAACTTTTCAGGGAAGCCAGAGATGTCAGGATCACATGCTCTCCCTTGGGACACATGGAGGCAGCCAGGTTTGTACTCTTGGGGTGGTTTGAACCCTGTGCCTTACAGAGTTCAGCACGGTTTCTACTCTGCATGCTGGTCATCCTGGCGTAAGTAAAGAAAATGTCCTCAAGGGTAATTTCTTGCACCACTTCCACAAAGATACTGGCAGTGTGGACCTGCACTTGGTTATAAATGCCTCTTTAAAGATATTTACCTTCTCCTTTAAAAATACAAGCAGACAATGCAAAATAATGCCCCCTCTAGCGCAAAACTCTAAAGTATTATCTTCAGAGTTTTTGAACTGAATCCTGCTGCAAGCCCTCATTGAGAACAAGATGAGGTATGGAGTCAGCTACCAGGGATTTGCAGTAACTATCTGATATGGGGAAAGGGACAGTAAATACAGCCTCTAGTGAGCAGACTAACACTATATGTTTTGTCTTTCCTCCAAGATTTTTTCTGGTTTTGTGTTTTTCCCTTCAGCTGTGCCATTCTTATGCCCTTTTTAGACCAAAAGGGAGCAGTTACTGGCCAGCTTATCTGCCTGTCCTACCATCTAGGGCATCTTCAACTACTGCTTATAAATTCCAGGTGTCTAAATCAAAGTTGAAAAGCTATTTTACATGAGTTAAGTGGACAAGCACAAGTGAAAAAACAAATTCTCAATACTTAGAATATCTTGGCCTTGACATGATCATTGAAAGGATTAATCAGACTGCTAAGCTTAGCCAGCACACTTGCAGATGGACAATACACAATATAGGGGGAAAATATCCAGAGGACAAATTAATGACAATTAACAGACTATTCATCATAGGTCATTTTTTTTTTCCACTGATCTGAAAGCAAAAGAACATCAGCTGTCTGATGGGAGCAATGTTCGGTCACTCAGGACTTAGGGAACGTCTGTTCTCAGAAAAGCCCATCTTCACATAACTCTTTGAGGCTATTGAAAAGCAAAAAAAAATTTTCATGCCTTTCAGGTGGATGGCAATCTATCACTTACAGCCATTTTCTGGTATAGCAGCCTACTGATTATGTACCATGATAACTCTCTGTATTGGCATTATGTTCCTGCGTACCAGGAATTTCTTTGCCATTACCCTGGAGAAGGGCACAAGCTTATAATGACCATGTGAGCAAGGATGAGCAGGGAGAGAAGTTGCCTGGAATATGAGAGAATTGTGTGGTTTTGCCCTACAACATTTCTATGCCTTTATCTTGACAACTGTTTGTGTCATGTCCTCTCTTCCTTAGATTGAGAGGTCAGAGATAACAAAGAAACAACACCAGCAAATAGAGACTGATTGCAAACTGTTCAGAGTAGCCATGCTTTCCTACAATGGATGTGGAATACCAAGCCTAGGGAAATGTGGGCTTTTTACTCAAAGGTAATTTTGATCATTGACTCAAAGACATAAAGAGCAGATGATGTCACTGGATAACTTTCCGAGCTTCCTCATTTCAAAGAGTGATTAGAAGCGCATGGTGGAAGGAAGAGGTGTATGGAAGACACAGTAGGAAGAAAGAATCTGTATGGAGGCATCCTCTGTTTTTAATCTCATTGGTGCAGACCTAATTAAAAGAAAGATTGAAACACAACAGAGAGATCCAAATACAGAAATTTTCTCTCTCCTCATCTTTTTCTCACTGTTTTTTATCAGCTCTGGTTACCAGAGTTCTGCTTTTCATAAAATAGTAAATATTTTACTTGCTTTTGGAAAAACATTGCTCCCTTCAGTTAGATGTTTTCTCGCAGAATTGATGGATTGTTTAAGACAAGAAGAAAAAGTAAATGTGGAGCAACACTGTTTAAATCTATTCTTTGAAGAAATACCAAGAAATGAATGATTTGATTTTCAGATTATTTCTCCAATTAAGCCCTTCATTCCTCACTGTGAGACAGATAACATAATCATCCATGTATAAATAACAGTAAGAGCAACTGCATGACATGATCTCTTCTGCTGCAGAGAACAAAGAGTGTTTTTGCAGGCTTTTTTTTCCTTTTGACAGTCTGTGGGTACTATTTGCAGTGAGCAACAACAACAAAACTAAATATGAGTATTTTACTAAATACTAGTATTATTCTTGAGCTAAGCTAGCTACAAAGGGTCTGTTCCTGCACCCTTCAGCATGAAGGAGTGCAGGACAGAACCAAAAGCTGGGATGGTCATAGATAATTTTGTACAGGAAATCAAACAGCTATGTCATTATTTTGTAAATTTGCTTGGAGAATGCTTGTGTAAGCAAAGAGCAGTTCTCATTTTCCTAGCTGTGCAATTTACATCAGAGTTCAAGGAACAGTGGGAGAGCAGGCAACATGCAGCCTTTCCTCCCACTGGCATATATCCACCTCTTTAAAACAAAGGCAGCGATGTCACTTTCTAGCTAAACAATTCTCCACCCCCAAAAAAGGACCAAAGGCAAGGTTAGGATCCTCTCAGCAGTACCAGTGAGAGGTTACTGGAGACACATTGTTTCCTAACAGAGCATCTAAGTGCACCTTGATTATCTGTGAGATGCTGCTTTGTTTTAGCATCTCTCCCCTTCCTTTCATGTATCTCTCACCCATCAAGACCCAGTGTACCAAACCCTGGTATCAGAGAAAACATGCTGCCAGCTGACAAAGACTGGATAAGGCTTCTTCTGAGGCTGCACTTTAAGTGCCCAGAGGGGTTCACTGTAGAGCAGCAAGAGATCTGGCAATCAGAATACATATTAATCCTCTCAGATCACAGTAGGGAATCTCAGGCTGAGCAAGAGGTAATTGTCTTTAAATTCTCTCTGTCTGTACACACTAGATGAGACCCTGTGTTCTTCTAGTGCCCTGGATGCAGTGAAATCAGAAAGGGATGTGCACAGCCTAAATGCCCCCTAGCACAGCCATGGCAGATTGTTGCAGCAGAGCAGAGTGAGTTAAATCAGGATAGAGTGCTGGCATGATGACTGCACAAGTTTTCTCCATGGCCTGTGGGAAAACCTAATCATTACACAGCAAAGGGTAAAAATTGTTTTGTAAAGTTGCAGTGCAGGAACTATCTTCATGGCAGAGCACAGTAAGCTGGGTGCATATCAGTGCAACAAGAATAAATAAATTTCTGTGATCCTTATCAAAGAGGACTTAATACATCTTCAGAATCAGTTAATTATTCTTCCTTATTTAGTTACAGTCTCTTCTCATGTCTACTGGCAAGAAATTCCTTTCTTCCTGGCTGTTGTGATTTTAATTTTTTCCCTTAGTTCATGAAGCAATGAGGTGCAACAAATTAAATTTTGGTGTGTAGCTCTTGTTGTGAAATTAAAAAATTAATTAAAACAAAAATGTTCACCATCTTTTCCACCAAAAAAATAACAAAACCACAAAAAAAACCCCACAAACTCAAAAAAACCCCAACCAAACAAAAACAAACTACCAGAAAATCCACAAAACAAAACAAAAGCACCAATCACAAAAAATTAAAGAGATCTTTTTTGTATTACATTATCAACACTGCCAGAGGAGTAGGAAATGAGCTGAAACATGGACTCCTCATGCCTTGAAGTAGAGCATTTGAGACCTTCTTCTTTGTTCAATCTAGCCTTCCAGGAAATAAAAATTAAATTGAGAATTTTTCACCTGCTAAGATGTGTGATCAGGAGTCTCTGCTCCTCTTAGTTGAGCTAAACTCAACATGGCATCTAAAATGTCTCAGAAAATGAAAAGCAGAGAATGTATTTCTCCCTCACAGTTGTGCTGTAGATACGTGTTATACTGTAATCATTTGCACACAATCAACATGTCCTCAGCTCTTCTTGTCCTACAGTGGGGAAACTTTGGTGTTTCAACTAGCACTTAAACAACGGGTGGGTGGGGGGGAAACGGGATGTGGAGGGAAAGGGATTAGATCTCATTCAAGTCACAATTGGGCAGAACCCCTGAGAGAGGAACCGGGCAGGCAGATGATGCCTCAAATCTCATGAGGAAAGGTGACCCAAACAACCTCCAGTGAGAGTGAATCTTAATGCATCTTCTGTCCAAAGCTAAAGAGTAACATGTTGATTTCTGCAGTGCTATTATGCCATCTTCCCACATGAGGAAAATACTGCGGATGCTGGTTGGTGCGACTAAGAGTTTTCTCTCTGAAACTTTGCAGCCTGCTTTTTCCTCACAGTTCTGTAATCCTCAAATTCAGGGTGCTGGGGAGCCCATGGGGTAGTATTTTTCTCATCACTGTTCCAGTGCTCTTAGTCTCGTGCAGCTACTGTTACAGCCTTGCACCTCCACACCACAACAGACTTGCTGTGGTGGGTTCTCATGGGAAGTAGTTGGCACCAACAAGAGAATTATCCCTTTCTCCCCTCCTCTGGTAAATTTTGGTTATAGCTTTTGGTTTACATGAGGGACACAGTAATGTTCATATGCACATGAGAAACTGGTTGTACAGCCCCTGCCCTGATAAGTGCATGCTCCAATCAACACTAACAGTAAACAGTGACAACCAGATCAGAATCTCAGTATATACTGGTGGAATCTGAACAGTTAATGTGGGAAGAGTATTATGGGGAGAACAAGCTGCTGCACAGCACCAGTTGTCCAGGAAATATCTATAAACCCTCATTGTAGTTTCAATACAGACCAATCCTGTATGGCTGAAAGAATGATATTGTGTGGGATCATGGACATAACAGGAAAACTTTGACATAGAGAGCTTTCCCATAAAACCATATCCCACAAGTTATATACATAAGAAGCCATCAACAAAGCAGAGACTGTCTTCAGGATGTAATTTCTCCATCATAAATTCAGCTTTAGCATTCTGTAAACTCCTTTTTTCCCCCCTGTTTTATTTTTCTTTTTTTCCTCTAGGACTCACTAGTTAGAAAGCTACTGTCTAAATCCTGGTACAGCACTCAAAGGACAGAGTTTTGAGAAGGCTGTGATTTTGGAGCTTTCAAGAGAAAAGCAAGAAGGAGTCATCTCTTTTGGCGTTTTGAAAGGGGAAGTTTGGATGCTCTCTATTGAAGTAAAAAGTTGTACACATGAAACTGCTTAGAGAGGCTTTCTCCTGTCTCATTTACAAGGATGCAGAGGTCTCTCAATCCTCCCTCATTTTTGGCATGTATAGGCTGTTTGTTCCAGTTTACTTGCCTGAAGTAGAAGACTGAATAAGAAGAGCAGAGCTGTGACCACATTTTGCTTTTCTCATCTCACTGTTCCCCTGTAAAGGGAACATCTATCAAGAGAATACAAAAGCATTAAGTTCAAAGAAGCATGTCTGCAACATTATCTCAGGTCATGGGAGGTTATCCATTCCCTCTATTCTATCCAGGTGAGGCTGCATCTGGTATAATGTGTCTGGCTCTGGGCTCTCCAGTTCAAGAAGGACAGGGAATTGCTGAAAATGGCACAATAAAGGGCTAGAAAAATTATTAGGGAACTATAACACCTCTTTTATGAAGAGAGGTTCAGGGAAGAAAATAAGGAAGGACCTTACCATTGCTTACAAATACTTAAAGGGTGGATGTCAGGAGAATGGAGCCAGCCTTTTTTTCAGTGGAATCCACTGAAGGGATGATCACAAACCTGAATATAACAAGTTCCATATAAATATAAGGAAGAACTTCTTGACTTTGAGGGTCACAGAGCACTAGAACAGCTTGCTTAGGAGGTGGCAGAATCTTCATCTCTGAAACATTCAAACCCTGCCTGGGAACCACTCAGTGCAATCTGCTCTAGGTGAATCTGCCTTGGCAGGGGGTTGGGCTAGATGATTACCAGAGGTCCCTTCTAACTCCTATCATTCTGTTATTCTGTGTTATATCAGCATTACATATAGCAAGGCAGGAAAGCTTACTTTGTGACTGGCATTGAGATCGGACTGGAAAGCACATGGATATTAAAATTTTCCAGCTGTTACATTAAACAAGTAAAACATCTTTGTCATTTTCTTATTTATCTTTCCCAGTTTCTCTGCATCCTTGCAGCACTGGATAGTGACAGGCTATTGGGAGTTATTCTCTCTGTCTGTACTAGCAACCCACACAGGTGAACAGAAAGGTACTTACACTCCAAAGAAGTGGAAGACTGAGTTCATTTTATAAACTAATTTTCATATTGAATAAGAAGCAATTGAATGTTTGAAAGATACTGAATCATTAATTTCTTTCTATGAATGCCCTAATTTAGGCAAGGTTCCTCTGTGCAGACTGTTACAGGAGTTCTGCCAAACACTTAAATATCTAAAGAAGAAGGGCAGGCAAAGCATGTGAAAATGCAAAAGCTATTTTGTACAATTTCCATTGTACAAACTGAGGCATAGGAGACTGCTGAGTTTGTCCAAGGTCTCATCAGCAACCTGTGGTGAAACTATGAATTCAGCCCTTGTCACTATTGTCCGAAAGAAGTAACAAGAAAATTGCTCCTCGTTTTACAGTTATGCATTATTTCCACATCGCACTTTGATTTTTAGGAGGCATTACAGACAGTAATGTGGAATAGTAATTGTCAAACATGTAATTTGAAAGAATGGAAATACTTTAGTTACCTAGGGTTTTTGAAGCCAGATATTTTGTATTCCCCTGTGCTTCAAAGCAGGAGATACAGTCTCACTCTTTGCTAAAGAAAATAAGAGAGACAGTTACAAGCTTTCTACAAATGAAACAGGAAGAATAGGTTTCTTCATTTTCTTTTTTCTCCTCTTCCTTGTTTCTCTACAATTGTATATATCTAGGGTTTTTTGCCTTTACTGAATCACATAGAAAATGAATAACACCAGTATGGGATTCCTCACAGGGAACTGCTTCTGATGTCAAAACCTTTCAGTAAAGATCCCTACACTTACTCCCAGAGGATGAGATTGTGAAAATGACTTAGAGACATCAAACAGACATTTTTAATGAGAATTTAACAGTGAGTCCTTCATGTATTTTCTCCTTGTAGTGGCAGATAAGTGTGGTGGCTATGACAAATGTCAGAAGTAGAAGGGTAACTTGTATTTCTTCCCTGCTTTTCCTATATTTAACACCCCACCACATATGAATAAAGGAAGAAACTTTGCAACCAAGATGCCCCATTTATATCCTCACTGCTAAAGCTCAAGGTCAGACTTGAGAAAGCATGACACTGCCAGGTTAAATATAGCACTTTGTTTGGTGATGGCCTCTCTTTTCAAGACACTTGTGTTCTGACAGCTTTCATTGCTAGAAAAGTGAAATTAGTGTGAGTGATAGATGCCAGTAACAGATCAGGAGCTCAGTTTGCAGCTTAGCCTATGCATGGAAAAGCAGCAACAGGGAAGACATATCCCTTCATAGCCCTCTTACCTAGATCTAGTCCTTAAACATTGCCTTCAATTTATTTCTCTCTTCTTTATTCATATTAAAGATCTATTTTCCTCCATGGTCATGTCAGTAATTTTATCCTTCCACTCCTCACCAAGATCTAAAGCTTCAGTACCTTCTTATTGGAGGCATGATGAACCTTCCAGCACCCCACTGCAAAAAAGCCCTTGCAGATGGAATCTGTCTGCTCCTGCTTTCACATGGCAGCACTGCAGCTAAACCTCAATATCTGGCAAACTGTGGTGACTTGATCCTCACAGCACTGTCATGAGGTCTAGAAGAGTTACTCTCCACATCTCTGGAAGCTGAACTAAAGCCCATATAATGGTAACAAGGGTTTCTTTCTGGTCTCAGCAGACTGATGGTCATAGGAACTTGTCAAAGGTGAGGCAGACAATGGTGACGTGGTCAGGACCTTATTTGTGATCTCCTTGGTCTGGTTCCAATGTATATAAATATCCTTTTTTATTCCTGATGCTAGCATGAAGCATTAGCAGACCTAGTTCAGGAAATATCTGGCATACTCAATGGTTTATATGGAGAGAGACCAAATATGCAACTATGTCTAATACAGTGGAAATCACGAGTGACTTCACACATCTGTACCTTGGTAGGTATATTGGTACAATTATAAAAATCCCCTATTTCTAAGTGATTTTTAGAATAACTGGAGAATATAATAACATCATGGGTTCTTCGCTTAGTCTTAAGTAGCTGAAGAAATTACATAGCTAAGCCACTGAATAATAATTAACTTATTACATTAAGACCAAAAGGTAAAAATTGATAATAATTAGTAGTCTGTTTAAAAATTACTTGGAGTAGACATAAAACAGGGAAGAAGGAAGAAATAAAAGAATAAAAAGGAAAAGAAAAAAGGAAGGGATGAAAGAATGGAAGAGAATGTAAAATCCAGAGGTTCAAAGCAACAAGTATAATAAGTTTTTCATTCAGTTAAGTCATGTAGAAAGCAAACTTAAAGGCAAGATAGGGAAAAAAATAGTACTGTGAAATGTTGAGGTACAGGTGCTTATTTGAGCCAAGAAACTAGATTTCAGGAATGGGCACTTCATCTTTCATGAAGTTCTTGGCTAAGGGAGGAAAAAATATAATAAAACATTAACAAAAAGATCAGTTGTAAAAGAAGAGGGCCAAGAACATGTTAAATGACAAGAACTTGGGAGGGGGAAACAGCATGTAATTTCTGAATGGTCTTAAATTCTCCCAGTTCAGGAAAGAAGCAGTGGGATCTTATGCACATCAAGGGGCTTGTGGGAATAATTAACAAGCAAAAGGATTTTGCAGAGGTTTGATGTAATTCATTTGAGTAAATTTTCCCCAGGAATGATGCTATGAGTGTCCACACTAGACCTATTTTTTTTCAAGACAAGAAAGGACATGAGCTGTCAGAATGTGAAACGTTGAAAGGGGAAACACTGGAACAAACTGATAAAGCAAATAGCAGCTTGTCACTGGGACTTCATGATTATATATGCAAGGGTTTGGAAAGCATTTGAAAATGAAGTGGCTGTGCTGATAGCAAAAATACACAAGCTGTCCCTGAAGTCAGATATGCTACAGAAGGACTGAAGGGTAGCAGCTAGTATACTTATCTTTAGAACAGGCACTAGAATGATCTTAGGTATTACACACTGAAAAGTACTATTTTACTTTCAAGTGAACTGATTGAAACTAATGAAAACCATAAAGAAGAGAAAGGAAATCACAGTTTCCTTCAAAGAAATATCTCTTCAATGTATTCTTTGAAGCATCAAGGTAACAGACCAAGAAAAACAATCTAATAAGTGTGTATATATAGGTATCATTGTATCTTTCTAAATCTCTTGAAAAATTTTCCTTGAAGAATTTAAGAAATCATAGAAGAAGTAGCTTATTACTAGAAGGTGAGACTGTTCAAGAGAGAGAGAAAGCAGGAACCACACATGAAGGATCATTTTTCACTGTAGAATATTAACATTTGGGTTGTCTGATACTCTATGTCACATGTAACTTCACTGAAATTATTGTTCTCAGTTAAAGGAAATAAGGATTTTCAGAGTGTGTTAATTAAATAATATTTCAGAGTATGCTGATTAAATTGGGTGAACATAGCTTTCACACCTCTGATGGATATAAGTGGTGGCCAATGCAGTCACAAGTAGAATAAAATAGAAAAGTCAGGTGTAACAACTCAGGAAGGATTTCAACATCATTGTGGACAACCCAGGTGCAAATTCTGCTCAGTTACAGCAGTAGTCAAAAAATTCCCTAGACAAAACTAACAAAATGAGTTTTGTACTAGCACAAGGAGTATAACAGAATAGAATCATAGGATCATAGAATAGTTTGGGTTGGAAGGGACCTTAAAGATCATCGAGTTCCAACCCCCCTGCCNATGTCTAGTCTAAATCTATCCCCCTCCAATTTATATCCATTGTTTCTAGTCCTCCCATCCGATATTATGTTAAAAATTCCTTCCCCTGCCTTTCTGTAGGACCCCCTCAGGTACTGATAAGTTACTCTGAGGTCCCCTCTGAGCCTTCTCTTCTCCAGGCTGAACAACATGCTCAAATGAAAGCAGTTTTTCTGCTTAAGCCAGTAGTTCTCACCTGGAAAACAGTGTTCACATTCATCAGTCCATCATCAGAAAAAGAGATGAAAAAAATAGTAGGTTTTAAAGCATGCAAAGTGATTGGGAGCCCTGGGACAGTCTGGAAGAAGAAAAGAACAAGAGGACTCATGCTTGAGTGAATGAATGGCACCTGTACAATGGACTGGGTACTTCTGCTGGTCTTTTTGTGTCATATAACAGAGAGATAGCAATAACACTGAAAGACAACTAATTTAAATAGATCAAAGGTTGCTTCGAGCATGCTTTTCCCAAGAAAACATGTAATTAACCTACTGAACTCACTGCTACATGCTGTCACTAAGGTGGCACTTGCTTTGGGAGGCAAAATCGGATTAGCTGCTTATCTGGTCTGTGAGTACATCTGCAGTTTGTCTAGAACCTCCATTTGGTGAGGCAGACAAGTAGCAGTTTTCATTTGGAAATGGTCTCCAGGCAGTGAGCAAACACTAACTGGTGGGTATTAAAACATTTTACTTGAGGGCAGCATTACCTGCACCTGCCTCTGAAACATGTGGCAAGGGACATTGATAAAGACACTATACCAGACAAGACAAAATACCTGTCTGATTCAATCCTGCAATCATTATGTTCTAATGTTCTTTAACTGGATGATTGATGTCTTTTTGGATAGGGAGATAATCAGCAATGATAACAAACAATGCAATATCCTTTAATTATTCATGGTAAGGTTCATGAAACTTCAGAGATGTATGAATATTTTCATGAATAAATCATTGGTCACTGCCTTACACTAAATGACCTCAGAAATCATAGTAGAATGAGCTTGTTGTCATTATTCATGAGCAAATTTGTGGATCATTTTCAATAGATGACCACTTTGCTTTCTAATTGACTAAATATGAGATAGATGAGTATAAAATACACATCAGTAATTCATTGCAAAGCTGAAAGAAAATTTCCCAGGCACCTGTGAACATGCTACAGGGTGTGACAGAAACTTATAGCTTCTCATGGACATATCCAGCTATTCTTTATTTCTCACATGCTGGAATAGATTATAAGATTGTAAAAAAGAGTTTGTAGATCTTATCCCCACCAAAATCAAGAGAGCTTTACATATTCAAGCTGCCTGGGAATTCTGACCCAGAGAAATTACTAAGTAAGAGAATTCTTTCAAAAGACTAGGTTTATTTTATTTTCCTAGTTTCCAATACTAATTTTCACAATGATTCAGAAGAAAGATCTATGAAGAGATTTTTTAGTCTCATTCCACCTATTTCTTAGAAAAAAAACCCCAAAGGTCTAAAAAAACCCACACCTTCCCAACCTTCCCACAGTTTACTGAGAGTTTTCTAACGGCTTGAAGAAAACACTTGGAGATGCTGGTTTTCTCACCTATTCATGTTGTGGCATCTTGTAGAGATCTTTATTGTCATCACTGTCATAGGTGCCCCATACTATTCCCTATGCCCATTATCACATTGTGTTCCTATTTAGGCAGAGACTGATGAAACAGAGCTGTTCCATGAATAGCTGTCAAAACACTGGCATATTCTAATTACAACACTTACTATGTTTCTGTGCAAGTCAGATCCTGAGCTCCATTGCACTAGAATAAACCTGAAATAATTGAAGTCAGTGGAGTCACCTCTGATTTGAAAGAATGCAATTAAGATGAGAATCTAGACCTTGGAGTCAAAAAAGATACTGAATAGACAGAAATCAGAGGATCATCTCATCACAAGAAAAACATGCTGAAGGAAAGCAGTTGGCCTTAAATGATGGTCTTTTTCATTTTATCCCCATTATATTGTTAAAAAAGAATGCATGGAGCGCCTGGACTACTGAAATCTGCTGACATGTCTTAGTCTCATTGGAAAGCTTTGTTTAGAAAGCTCTCACATCAACTTGTCCCATCCTCTTGGGACTTAAAATCACATTATATGAGAGATGTCTCTTTGGAACACCTGCTGATATGTATCTCTCTCTGCAGGGAATAGATGATGTCAGATATAGCTAATGATACAGATTCAAAGGTAGGGCAGACAGTCCAAAATGACAGGCAGTGCCATAGCCTAAAGCATTTTTACATAGAAACAAGCTCAGAGCCCATGGGAAAGGGATGCAGCTTTTTAATACAACTCCAGGGGTGGCCTTGTCTTTTAATTCTGCCCACTTGTATCAGGAAGACGTGGGAAGGTAGCAGGGTAAGTCACTAAGCAATCATTCCTCACTCAGCTTGGTATGGAGGGCTAGGGAATGCAATCTGCTAGGCACAGGAGATTGACATTCACCTAACAGGACAAGGACAAACAACTGTGTCTTTTGGGCAGTTCCAACCCAGGAAATGCCATAGAGACCCTGACTTTGGCAAAATCTTTGCTAGAATATGGTAACTGGAAAAGCTAGGTAGGGCAGTGTGTGTACAAATAGTCCTCGTTCAGTTACAGCAGGTCTCAGAGCATGGTGTTTTGTCCAGCCTGGTTCTTAGAGACAGAAATCAAGGGTCCAATTTCAGGGCTTGAAATGATTCCACACTATTTAAGCTTTTAAGATTTAGGGCTAAAAGCATTTGTGAAAAAGCTATCCCTGTCATTCACATGAGCTGCATCTAAGTCCCTTCAGCTTTCCTTACCTTGATTGCTCTGGTCCACCTATTCACACACTCAAAGACCCCACAGAAGGTCAGGAGGCATTTTCACAAGAGAGTAATCCTCTTTTGTGCCTTTGAATCTCTGAAAACCAGCAGCAACTTCCTGCAAACTGTAAAGCTCAAAGCTAGAGAGATTTGAAATTTGTGAATAAGTGACTAGGTACAGATTTGTCTTCACAGCTTATATTTCTTCATATTTGTTTCTGCAGAGTTTTACCCACCCACCAGTGTTAGCTGCTGTGTGACTGAACCAGGATCATCTGAACCCCACCTGCCTTTTTTTTGTGGTTTGAAATTTAGAAGAGGGAAGAGCTGGCTGGAAACAGACACTGGAGGGAATCTCTTATACCACATTTTTTTCTCTTTCCTCTGTAATTCACTACCAAGTCCCATGGCCAATATGCCCAGGGATGCTCTCCTCTGCCTGCCTCTGGCACTAGAGGGTGTGGTGATCCGGGCTTTGGGCTGGAAATCCAACTCACTGCAGTTCCCTAGCTTCCCTTAAATTGAACTCAACTTTCAAAGAGGTCTTGATTTCACAGAAAGGAAATCAGTTTCCTTATCACTGGCTTGTCTGTGTTCCCCATGCTGCATTGCTATGGAAACAGAATCAGAAAATAAGTCTTTTGCATGTAGGTCATGATATTAGTGTAGAAGAGAAAGCCTGGGTGAACGGGTGAGTGGGTTATAAAAGTGAAGTGGGATCTCATAGTGGATGTCCTCAAAAAAAGTCTTGAATTAGACACCCAATGGGCTGAAAAATCCTGCTACTTGGAGCAACTGAGATCCATGAAACATACACAGGAAGTCAGCCCAGAAGTCAAAACCAAAGGAAGACTGGGGCACAGAAGTGAACATGCAGGCAAAAAAAATACAGTTTTATTCACAAGTGATGTTTTTTAGTGGTAACCTCAGTTTCCCCCTTCTGTGTCTTGGTCTCCCTCATGGATGAAGGTAGAGCATAGCATCATTGCTGCTTCTTTCACCTCCTCAGGACAATCTCATTCACACATGATCCAAGTCTCCCAAACCTCTGCACAGATGCAGAATTACAACCTTCTGGAGAGAGAACACTACTTAAAAGCTTGGGTTTGGATGAGAGAAGAACATGATCTCTGCTTTTTTTTGATTCACCCTCTGTCCAAAGCAACTCATGGACATTCTAGAACCTCCCTCCACTCTGTATCCCCCATGTGCTGAGCCCCTGTCCCGAGCTGACTGCAATGCAGAAATCACAGAGTGCTGCAGGAAGAGGCAGAGAGGGCAACTCAATGAGGAACTCAATGTTCACCAAGTCAATGAGTCTACCGCACATCTTATTCTCCTGATGCAAAAGTAAGCAGGACTGGTCTTGCAGTCTGGGAGTCCTGCACATGTGAAGTTTGACCAAAGTTATAACCAAAAAGAACCTAAAGGAGAGAGGAAGTTTATTCTGTGTAGCTTAATGCAGTTTATAAACAAGTCACTGAGAGAGGCTGATGTCACAAACCGTACTATCAAGGCTGGTGTGTACAGTTGCAGGCAATGCATTACCACTAAAGCAGACAGCATGCATACTTCTGATTAACCATCCTTATTGTCTGTCTTTTTTTGTGAGCATTATTTGGTTTTGCTTTGATTTGTTTAGGGTTTTTGATTGTTTGGTTGGGGTTTTTTCTTAGGATTTTTGTTGGTTGGTTTGATGGATTGCTTGTTTGTTTTGTTATGTTTTTCAACAAACTGCAACAGCAAGCTGTGAAGCAAAGGTTATGCCTCTCCTTTCCCCCTCCCACTTTGGATTTTTTTCCCTTCTGCAAAGAAAAGATCTTCCTTAAGGGACAGGAAAAAGCCAATGATCACAACACACTAGCTGATGTGAAAATGAGGAGAAATGCTGTTCTGGCTAGATTTGCAATGAGAATTATTCCTTTCCCCATTTCCATAGTTGAGAGGAAAAAAAAACAACCAACAACAAACACCCAAACAAATAAACCTACCTCTCCTTTTCCTAAGAGAACTTTAGCACTGTGAAGTAGCAGAAGAAAACAACCTTATTTGGGACAGTCCCTTTCACCCCCAGGCCCGTGGAAAGGAGTTACAGTTTTCGGCAGCTTCACCTAGGAGCTGTGGCAGGCAAAGCCACCTTCCAGGAGCATCTGGACTCCTGGGACAGGGTTCTCATGCCCTGGTACCGTGGGGAGATGAGTAGAGGAGAGAAACCCTAACAGGAGAGGTGGTGAGGCTCGGCTTTTGCCCGAAAAGAAGCACTTTGCCCTTCCAGAGCCTCCGAAGTGGCCCAAGTCTTGGGGGTTGGGGGAGTTGGGGAGGCGGGGAGGAGAGGAAGTCAACCAGGACCTCGGCGACCCAGAGCTGTTCCTGGGAGGTAGTTTTTCTCCCACAGCCTGAACTGAGCTGCTTGCCAAGGCATCAGCTCGCTCCTTCTGGACACAAGCATCCCGTGGCGGAGACATGGGGGAGAAGGAAAAGAGCCCGAAGACACGGTCAGGTCCTACCAGGGACAAAGCCCTGGGGGGCGGGACGAGAAGCATCTTCCCCCGCCTCATCAAGGACCGGACCCCAGGAGCATCAAAACAGGGAAGTGGGGTCGGAAATGAAACTGGGAAACCTCACACCTTCCCCTCCTCCTGCAGCGTCCCACACCCGCTCTCACCCTCCCCGAGGCTGGCCCTGAGGCAGCGCAGGCGGGCACTGACCCCGGGCAGGCGCACGCTTCCCAGGAGGGATGCTGAGGAGAAAGGGACCACACTAACACGGGAGAAACTCCCTCCCCTTACGCCCCACATCCCTGAATGGTCCCCGGCGAGGCAAAGACATCAGTCCCCAGCTCCGTTTCTAATTCTCCCGGCCCGCCAGCCAGAGAGCCCCACAGGCAGGTTCTACTCCCCGGGGAAGGCTCCGCTCTCGGCTCCCCGTGACATTTTGCAGGAGCTGTCAAAGAACATGTCACAGAGGGATTTGGGAAGGGTAGACTGGGAGACGTCCTTGTCTTGGAATGCAGCATTTGCTTAAAAACCCCACGATCAGCCCTTGGAAAATGTGGGGATTTCTCCCAATTGGGGTACTGCGTCTCTCCTTGCCCGCTATATACCATCTAGACTCGACTGTGGGGTTAATCTCACATCTGAAAGTCAGCAGAGGAAGGTTCTGTGCTGGGGGCAATCGCCTTGCCGTCCCTCCTTTCACTGTATTTTCCCGGTGACCCGCACCCTATGGACCTTTTCAGAAAAGTTTCCCTATGTTTTTGTTCTGCTTGTTCTGCCAGGAGGCAAAACGCAAGCTGGCTTCTTGAACATTATTGTCTCGGAGGGAGCTATCCTATAACAGCTGCGGATAAAATCCTAGATTCGACGAAGAAGGAGAGGAGGAGGGGAGAGGACGGGGAAAAAAAAAAAAAAAAAAAAAGGGGTGGAGGGTGGGGGGTAAGAGAAAGAAAAAGAAACAAAAAGGAAATGGTAAAAGAAGACAAAGCAGAGGAAACGTCAGTAAAACCCCAAAGCTTTTCCTACCTGCGATCCAATCACCAGAAGTTGCATCCCATCCCGCTGCGAGCGGCGGCTGAGGAGCGGCGGCGGCTGTGGCGGCGGAGG